>JAJONY010022977.1:0-14875 GCA_029582405.1 Solanum gandarillasii
CCCCCATAGAACCATGTTAGCCACCATGGGTAGAAAAGGATCATACTTTTTAGATGAATCCTTTTCCAGATAGACTAGTGGATCCATTAGGCAGTTCAGGTCTTATACCTTTGGCCGGGTATAGGATGCTCTGGCAGCGTAAGGTCGATCGATGTATCATCACTATAGCTCTTATGTGATGATTGTCGGTTAGAGAAACTCCCACAACAGTTATTGTATTTTCATACACAGAAAGTATTATATTGTATATACATCAGTTCAATTGTATTTCTGTATACATCTCAGGCTTATTGTGTCTTTATATACACACAGAGTTTATAGCATGTTTTAAGCAGTCTTTCTTTATATCGCACTTGTTTTAAAATTTGCCTTATATTGAAAGAAGTCAGTCAGGTTGAGTAGAGTTGAGCCAGGTAAACTTTTCAGTTTCTTCCAGATTTCCTTCTAGCCTTTGTTGCTTAGTTTCCAGCTCGCATATTCGTACATTCCATGTACTGATGTCAGTTGGCCTGCATCTTATTATGATGCAGACACAGGTACCCAGGATCAGCATCCAGCACGTCGTTGATCCAGCTGAGCACTCCAGAGTCAGTGGTGAGCCTCCTTGCATTCCGGAGGACTCAATTATTTTGTGTTCTTAAGTTTTGTTTTATTAAGGTGTTGCGGAGTCTGTCCCAACATCCATCTCAGTATTTTAGAGGCTTCATAGACAGTCAGTCAGTTAGTTTTTGAGTCTCTCATCTATGTATATATGTAAATATCCTATTTTGAGATTCGAGATGCCCTTGTGGCCAGATTTTTACAAGTTAAGTTGTTGTGTAAACTTGCATTGCATTAAGTTATTCTGTTGAGTTAGGTTTCCACTGAGTTAGGTCTCCGGGTGCCGGTCCCGCCCAGGGTGTAGGCTCGGGGCATGACATCTAGTAACATTAATTTCTACTCTAGAAAATCCTAGTAACATTAATTTCTACTCTAGATTATTCTAGAAACAATATGATAATTGATCTTTAAAAAAATCACTTTCGATAATTTCTACTTTCTTTGGCCTACACCTAACATTAATTAATGCTTTCTTTTCTTCTATCACATGTAACATGTTCTTTAGGAAAAATGATATTTTATTTTAAAATTTTCATTTTACAATTAATAATATAATTTATAGTTATAATAAATATTTATAATTTTTTTCGAAATTACATCTTTTTTTATCATAATTATAAAGGATATTTTTGTAAATAAATATTTTTACAATGCATATGATTTTTAATACATCAAACCAACAATGCATAAGAAATAATTTATGCATAACAAATGAAAACATTACTAATACACTCGGTTCAGCATTACTAATATACACTTTACCAAACGACCCTTAAAGAGTACTACAGTTTATATTTGTCTATCTTTCCGTATATATATTTATCTATCTGTCTATATATTTATATATATTTATCTATCCATATATATTCTATATATCTGTGTATATATTTATATATTTATCTATCCATATATACTCTATCTGTCTATATGTTTATATATTTATCTATCCATATATATTATATCTATCCATATATATTCTATCTATCTATCTATAGTATCTTAAAAACATGAACGTCCTAGCTTGAATGTTAAATTACTACAATATCCTTTACTAAAAACACTCAATTTAGTATGTCTTTTCATTTTATATTTATATTTATTTATATTATATTAACAACACACACCTTTTCACATTGAAAAATAGAGACTTTTCTGAAAGGTTGTGATTGTTATAATAAGACACAATAAATACATGTTTATACTACTATTTGTTGGCTAAAAAAGGGATAAGGCACAAGTACCCCCTAGACTATAACCGAAATTTCAGAGATACACCTTAACTAAACTAAAATTCTTTTACACCCATTTTTTTGTAATTTTGTACACCTTTTTAGCTTACGTAACATCCAAAAATCTCCAACGTGCCTCAATTGCATGGAGTCACGGAGTGTGCCACGTAAGCCAAAAGGTGTATAAAATTACAAAACAAATGAATTTAGTTAAAATGTGTTTCTGAAATTTCGATCATAGTGTAAGGGGTACTTATGTCTTTTCCCAAAAAAAAAATTAATGATAGGTGGATATTTCACCGGCAGTGCATGTTGTAAAATAAAATAAATAAAGCAAAGCCTTTTCTCCAGAGTTTAAACCAATCCATAGCAAAGGACAAAAAAACACAAAAAGGCTTCAGAGGTATTCCTGGTAAATCGTTTTACTTATTTCTTAGTTAAATTAAAAATTACTCAAATTTTTATAGAAATCTGCAGGCCAGTGGTGAACTCTATGGTTTAGGTCCATAAATTATTTTCTTATCAAATTTATTTAATCAAGTCATGAATTCTAATACCTTTATATCTGATAGTATTTCTTTTTCGACCTGCTTTTAATATTTTACTTGAGTCGAGGAAGCTTTATTCTTTTCAGATACTATTTGTGGAGTTATCCTAAGTTTGTTGTTATTGAATTCTTAGTATTTTTTAAACTTATTTCTTTTTAATATTTCTTTTATAATTGTATTGTTAGATAGATAAAAGGGGGATAATGCATAGTACCCTCTAAGTTTTGATCATAATCCCTACGACACACCTTAATTTAACCAGGGTCATTCTACTCCCTCAAACTCATTTTTTCTATATTTTTGTGCACCTTTTGTGCGCTGATATGACACCTTCAACACATTAACTTAGTTGCATTTGTACAACACGCGTCCTCCACGTGTGTAGTTATTTTTAAAAAATTTTTAAAAGAATTGATTTTTTTTTAAATTAAATTTTTTCTTATTTTCTTTATCTTGTATTTAAATTAAGTCAAAACACCTAATTTTTTAAAGATATTTTTGCCTTGTATTTCAACTTTTTTTCTTCATATTTTTTACCATCATTCATTGTTTTCTCTTTTTTTTCCATTGAATTTATTCATTCTTTGTTTTTGTCTTTCCTTTTGATTTGATTTCAAATATCGTGTATTTAAAATAAGTTTTAAAGTGAAGAAAATCAAATATAACATAAAAAAATTAAAACGATAAAAATTGAAGGACACTTTTTATTTTTTTATAAAAAAATACACATGTATTATGCCACATATAGAGGCGAACCCACCTTTATCAGTGGGGGTGCACGTGCACCCGTTAAATTTGAAAAAAATCATTTGTATATATGTATATCTATCTTGAGAAACTAACAGAAACTAGGATCGATATAATTAATAGTGCACCTATGAGAAGCATATGAGTGTTCTTGTGATGCTGGTACAAGGCATAGAGGCCACCTGCAAGACTAGAGTTTGAATCTAGCTAGAGCTAATATCACTATTGTTATTTTAAGCACTTAGAGATCATGGTGCACCCAAAGTTTTCAAATTCTGGGTTCGCCTCTCGCCATATAGCACTCATGTGTCTACTTGTTCAACTTTATACAAGTTTAAGTGTTGACTTATGAACACTCAAAGTTGGATGACAAATTGTTACTAAATATAAAAAGGCATAATACATAAATGTGCTCTTTAACTTGACATTATTTCACATTTATGCCCTCCAACTTTGGGTGTGCACAAGTAGACACTTTAACTTGTATAAAGTTGAACAAGTAGACACATGAGTCCGATATGACATAATATAGATAGAACACCACGTAGGATAAAAATTGTCATGTAGGATGTCACGTAGGATGCGTTTGTCTATTTGTTCAACTTTATATAAGTTTAAGTGTTTAATTGTGCTCACCCAAAGTTGGAGAACATCAATGTGAGTTGAGGCCAAGATAAAAGACATAATTATGTATTATGTCATATAAAACCGTGTAATGCTTTTGAGACGGACTAAAAAGAAAAGTAAATCATATAAATTGGGATAGAGAATAGAGGGAGTATTAAATTTTGAACCTAATTACTAGTACTTGACATGATGCAAAAGATATGTACATCATAATTGCTGACTAAATTCGGATTCACGCTGGGAATTCAGTAAGGCGCTAATGTGATCGATACAGTACAGGTCCTTGAAAGAAACATGGCTGAGGAAAACAAGAAGAATCTTGAGTTAATTGAAGAGGTGACTACCAATGTTGATGAAGTTCAAAAGAGAGTTCTTCATGAAATCCTCACTCGAAATGCCAACGTTGAGTACTTGCAATGCCTTAATCTGAATGGTCATACTGATAAAGAGACGTTCAAGAAATTCGTACCTGTTATCACCTATGAAGATATTCAGCCCGATATCAATTGTATTGCCAATGGCGATACATCTCCAATCCTATGCTCACAGCCCGTATCTGAATTCATTTCAAGGTTCTTCCTTTTTAACTTATCAAATTAGTAGATTACTATTCCCTCGTTTTAGTTTCAATTTATATATATGTAGTTCTTGTGAGATTCCTAATATTAATGTGCAGTACTGGGACGTTGGGAGGGGAGAACAAATTGATACCAACAACAGAGGAAGAGCACGGGAGAAGAATTCAACTTTACGGCCTTGTGATGTCTGTGGTGAGCCAATTTTTTCCAGATTTGGAGAAGGGCAAAGGAATGTATTTCATGTTCATAAAGTCTGAAGCCAAAACCCCCGGAGGATTATTAGCTCGTACTGTTTTCACAAGTCTTTACAAGAGTAGTCATATCAGAAGCAACAATAGGTATGTGTCACCCTACACGAGTCCAATTGAAGCCATTCTCTGCCTAGACTCTTACCAAAGCATGTACTCCCAAATGCTTTATGGCCTCTGCCAAAACAGAGAAGTCGTTCGTATTGGCTCAGTGTTTGCATCTGCCTACATCCGTGCCATGCGATTCTCGGAGGATCATTGGTCTCTACTATGTAACAATATCCGAACAGGAACCATTAACAACAAAATTACTGATCCTAAAGTGATAGAGGCTGTGATGAAAATCCTCAAACCAGACTCGGAGTTAGCTGATTTCATCGAGGCTGAATGCAGCAAGGATTCATGGCAAGGGATCATCACTAGGTTGTGGCCTAATACCAAGTACGTGGACGTTGTAGTGACTGGAGCCATGTCTCAATATATACCAATGCTCGATTATTACTGCAATAGCCTCCCTCTCGTTAGTACTATGTATACTTCCTCCGAATGTTTCTTTGGGATCAACCTGAACCCCCTTTGTAAGCCCAGTGAAGTATCTTACACGCTCATTCCCATCATGGGCTATTTTGAGTTCTTACCGATTCACAGGAGGAATCATCGATTCTATCTCCATTCCCACACCACTTAATAAGAAAGACGAACAACAATTGGTCGATTTGGTTGATGTCAAGATTGGCCAGGAGTACGAGCTCGTTGTTACAACGTATTCTGGTAATTTTCATTGCCAAATGAAATGTTTTTTGACACATTCTTTTTTTCCATATATCTTTCCAACATGTCGCTAATGCTTGGATGTATCCTTTCAGGACTGTATAGATACAGAGTGGGTGATGTGCTTCGAGTCGCTGGATACAAGAACAACGCGCCTCAATTCAACTTTATACGTAGGGAAAATGTGATCTTGAGCATCGATTTTGATAAAACTAATGAATTTGATCTACAAAATGCAGTGAATAATGCAGAAAACAATCTGAAACCATTTGATGCACGTGTAGTCGACTACACAAGCTATGCGGATACTGCTACCATTCCAGGCCATTATGTCCTGTTTTGGGAGCTAAGCGCCAACGCCTCTGCCACCATTCCTCCTTCAATCCTTCAAGATTGTTGCCTCACCATTGAAGAATCTCTCGACAGCGTCTACCGCCAGGGTCGTACATCTGACAAATCCATTGGGCCTCTTGAAATCAGGATAGTGGAAACATGTACTTTTGACAAGCTCATGGACTATTGTTGTACTAGCTTATTAGGTGCTTCCATCATCCAATACAAGACGCCAAGGTGCGTTAAATTTGCACCGCTCGTCGAACTATTAAATTGATGTAGGGGAATATTACTAGGTGAGATTGGATTAGGAGCAAAGTTATTTGGAATAAGGTAGGAGTGACCTTTGTGACAGACAAAATGAGGGAGATGAGACTGAGAGAATAGCATAAGAAAATTATAATTCAGAATACCTTTTTCTAGCCCAAGATCGTTAACTAAAAGATGAGGAAGCTTGAAGAGAGAAGGAAGATTTTGGAACAATTCTTGAATGCTTTGACATGTCTTAGTTTGGAGTTGATTACAAGTGTCTAATGCCAGTGTATTTTTAGTCATGTAGGGATGATTCTAGATACTAAGAATCTGGATTACAAATATCTAATTATCTCGAACATCTATAAGAAAATATCTAATTTCTACAAGATATTTATCCAAGTGACTACACGAGGTGTGCATGTTTCCCACGTAGTACACGTTGCAAGAAAAAACAAAATAAAAAAAAATAAAGCAAAACCTCTTTCCCAACAGTTTAAAAAGAGAGTTTCTTGGTAAAAATTACTACTAATTCTCAATTAAATTTTGTTGTTAACTTGAAATTTGCAGCATTATTTGAAGACCAGTGGTGAACTCTGTGTTTAGATACATTATTTTTTTTTCGATCTGCTTTGATATGAAAATGGTATTAAAGTCCGTGTATACTCTACCCTCTTATCGTACTTGTGGAATTACACTGGCTATGTCATTTTAGTTGTTGTTGAATTATAAGCCTGTTTTTGATTGGTTTTTTTTTATTTTTTATAATCGTTTTATTTAAGCCAGTTTGGATCTGCTAATTTTGTCTATCAAGACTTGGACAGATAGAAAGAGATCTTGTACTTAGCTTTTGTTTTTTTAATTTTTAGAGTGTGACTTACGGGGTTATCTTAACTAAGTAGCTTTAGCTCGGACCTTGTATATGAGTTACTAGCACTTGAGACGCACTAAAAAGAAAAGTAAATCATATAAATTGGGATAGAGAATAGAGGGAGTATTAAATTTCGAACCTAATTACTAGCACTTGAGGTCACTGCCCTTGACATGATGCAAAATATATGTACATCATATGCTCTGACTAAATTTTGATTCACGCTGGAAAGTCCCTAAGGTGCTAATGTGATGGATACAGTACAGGTCCTTATTAAACATGGAAAGAAACATGGCAGAGGAAAACAAGAAAAATCTTGAGTTTATTGAAGAGGTGACTACCAATGTTGATGAAGTCCAAAAGAGAGTTCTTCATGAAATCCTCACTCAAAATGCTAACGTTGAGTACTTGCAATGCCTTAATCTGAATGGTCGTACTGATAGAGAGGCATTCAAGAAATTCGTACCTGTTATCACCTACGAAGATATTCAGTCCGATATCAACCGTATAGCCAATGGTGATAGATCTCCTATCCTATGCTCCCAGCCCATATCTGAATTCTTTACAAGGTCCCTCCTTATTTACTTATCTTAATAGATTACTATTCCCTCGATTCAGTTTCGATTTATATGATAGTATTTGGCAACTGATGTCTGAAGAAAGTTACATAGATTCTTGGAACTTGTTGTTTTATACACGTCGTTGACATTTTTGTGACTATAGAAGCATGTATTTAAGAGTAAAATGGAAAGTCTAAAGTTAAATCATTTGTGAATATGGAAAGTTGTCATTCATTTTGTAACGGACTAATAAGGAAGTATCACATAAAGTGAAACAGCGGGAGTTTCAAATCATCGTTTTGTAGTACTTGCATGATTCCTAATATTTGCATTTTAATGTGCAGTTCTGGGACGTCGGGAGGGGAGAGAAAATTGATACCAACAATAGAGGAAGAGAGTGGAAGGAGATCACAGCTTTACGGACTTATGATGTCTGTGGTGAGCCGATTTTTTCCAGATTTGGGTAAGGGAAAAGGAACATATTTCATGTTCATAAAGTCTGAAGCCAAAACCCCCGGAGGATTATTAGCTCGTTCTATTTTAACTAGTCTTTACAATAGTAGTCATTTAAGAAACAGCAATAGTCGTGTGTCGCCTTATACGAGTCCAATTGATGCCATTCTCTGCCTAGACTCTTACCAAAGAATGTCCTCCCAAATGCTTTGTGGCCTCTGCCAAAACAGAGAAGTCGTCTGTGTTGGCTCTGTGTTTGCATCTGCTTTCATCCGTGCCATGCGATTCTTGGAGGATAACTGGTCTCTACTATGTAACGATCTCTGGACAGGAACCATTAACAACAAAATTACTGATCCTTCAGTAAGAGAAGCTGTGATGAAAAGCCTCAAACCAGACTCGGAGTTGGCTGATTTCATTGAGGCTGAATGCAACAAGAACTCATGGGAAGGGATCATCACTAGGCTGTGGCCTAATACCAAGTACATGGACGTAGTCGTGACTGGAGCCATGTCTCAATATATACCAATGCTCGATTATTACAGCAATAGTCTCCCTCTCGTCAGTACTACATATGCTTCCTCAGAATGTTTCTTTGGGATCAACCTGAACCCCCTTTGTAATCCCAGTGAAGTATCTTACACTCTCATTCCCACCATGGGCTATTTCAAGTTCTTACCGATTCACAGGAGCAATGAATTCATCGATTCTATCTCCATTCCCACACTGCTTAATGAGAAAGACGAACAACAATTGGTCAATTTCGTTGATGTCAAGATTGGTTAGGAGTGCGAGCTCGTTGTTACCACATATTCTGGTAATTTTCAATTTCCAATTGAAATGTTCTTTTTTCCATGTCTGCTAATGCTTAGATTTTCTTGGATGTATCCTTTCAGGACTGTATAGATACAGGGTGGGTGATGTGCTTTGGGTTGCTGGATACAAGAATAACGCGCCTCAATTCAACTTTATACGCAGGGAAAATGTGATCTTGAGCATCGATTTAGATAAAACTAATGAATTCGAGCTACAAAATGCAGTGAATAATGCAGCAAACAATCTGATGCCATTCAATGCACGTGTAGCACTTGTAGGCCATTATGTCCTGTTTTGGGAGCTAAGCGTCAACGCCTCTGCCCTGATTCCTCCTTCAGTCCTTGAAGATTGTTGCCTGACCATTGAAGAATCTCTCAACAGCGTCTACCGTCAGGGTCGTACGTCTGACAAATCCATCGGGCCTCTTGCAATCAGGATAGTGGAAACAGGTACTTTTGACAAGCTCATGTACTTAAGCTGCACTAGCTTATTAGGTGCTTCCATTAATCAATACAAGACGGCACGGTGCGTTAAATTTGCACCGCATGTTGAGCTATTGAATTCGAGAGTCGTGTCGAGCTATTTCAGTCCCGTGTGTCCAAAATGGGTTCCTGGAAGTAAGCAATGGAACAATACAGATTGAACTATCTGCGGATACTTACAAGCAGTGGTAGAGACCGAATTTTCACTAACAGGGTTACGTTCGTGATCTACTATATATATCTAAAGAGAAGTTTGATTGTTGTGTAGAGCGACTTCGGTCGCGTGTCTCCGAAATGGGTTCCTGGAATCAAGCAATGGAATAACATGAATTGAACTGTTAGTGGATATTGGACGGTTGTTACATATTGTTTCTTAATGTATTTCATATGTTCAGTCACACTTGGTGCTTTTCTTCTTCCAAGTTACTTCACGGGTGCATTCGTTTAGCTTTCAGTCTTCAACAACTCTGCTCCAATTTCATATCTATAAAAACATGCTTGATTTCTTGCGATAATCTTTTGTTGGCTCGTAAATGCGAAAATATGTCTGGAAAAAAATGGTGGGACTGTACGTAATGCTTCTCCAACTCATTACCGAGGTCCTCAAAAAGATTTTTCAGAATTTTTTTTTGGGTGCTTCTGAGGCGCCATATTCATGAGCTAATATACACGAAAAACAAGAAAGCCACATAATTCCCAAAAGTCTGCTCGTAAATGCAAAAATATGCCTAAAAAAAATGATGGGATTGTACGTAATGTTTTCCCAACTTATTACAGAGGTCCTCATAAAGTTTTTTTAGAAAAAAATTTGGGGTGCTCTGAGGAGAAAGATCAATGGACTAATACACACAAAAAACTAAGAAAGTTTCGAATTCCTAAGAATTGGCTCGAAAATGCGAAACTATGTCTGAAAAAAATGGTGGGACTGTACGTAATGCTTCACCAACTTATTAAGGAGGTCCTCATAAAGTTCATTTAGGAAAAAAAAATTGGGTGCTCAGAGGCGCTAGATCCATGAGCTACATAGACGGAAGTCGCGTAATTCCTAAAAATTGACTAGTAAATGCAAAAATATGCCTGAAAAAAATGGTGGGACTGTATGTAATGTTTTCCTAACTCATTACGGAGGTCTCATAAAGTTTTTTCAGGAAAAAAATTTTGGTTCTCCGAGGCGCCAGATCCATGGGCTAATACACACAAAAACCAAGAAAGTCGCGTAATTCCTAAAAGTTGGCTCGTAAATGCAAAAATATGCCTGGAAAAAATGGTGGGACTTTACGTAATGCTTCCACAACTCATTACGGAGGTTCTCATAAATTTTTTCAGAAATTTTTTTTGGGTGTTCTCAGGCGCTAGATCCATGGGCTAATATACACAAAAAATCAAGATAAACGCGTAATTCCTAAAATTTGGCTCGTAAATGCGAAAATATGCCTGAAAAAAAGTGGTCGAACTATACGTAATGCACCTCTAACACATAAGAGGTCCTCATAAAGTTTTTTCAAAAAAATAATTTGAGTGTTCAGAGGCACCAAATCCATGGCTTATACACACTAAAAACCAAGAAAGTCGCGTAATTTCTAAAAGTTAACTCGTAAATGCGAAAATATACCTTAAAAATCTCCCGTGGCTCAATAAATGAGTTCAAGCAATTTTTCAAATTATAAAGAGAATGATTTTTGTTTGAACTAATTAACTAACAAAAATAATCAACTTATTAGATAATATTAAAATTGCATAATATTATTTGTTGAAATTTATGCTGAAGACTAAATGGTGATGGTGCACTTTGTTACATGTTGAACCAGAAGACCAGATCATTTTTCACCTAATACATATTTTCCTTCTTTTGTTTAATGGTGCACTTATATTATTATATATATTTTTTCCTTTAGCGGTGCACCTACCGTTTCATTCATCAATTTTAGTATTATTTGTTATTTTCAGTTTCAGTTATCATATTATTTTTTGTCGCTATTATATTATTCGCTTCTTAATTTATTGTCCTGGACACGATTTTTTTGCTACTATATTTGTTTTACATAATCTTTTTGATATGCTTTTACTTGGGTGGAAGATAATCGTTCCACGTGTGGAAGATATGTTGTTGTTGCAGTATTGGAGTGACGGTAAAGTTGCCTCCGTGTAATCTATAAGTCATGAATTTGAACCGTAAAATCAATCATTAATACTTGTATTAGACTAGATTGTCTATGTTACATACAATCAATCCTCATATCTTACTAATACAGAATGCTATATTCATCGAACTGTTTTTTTAATATAATATATTTAAATTAAAGATAATATATTTTAAAAAAATCAATGAGATGTGGATGTTTTACTCGTAGTTCACGTTGCAAGAAAAACATAATAATAACATCTTTATCAACAGCTTCATTGCTAAGATAAACAAAAGTTGTTTAATGCAAAACCATTAGAGAGTTTGCTGGTAATCTCTTTACTAATTATTTCTTAGTTTAAAATAAAAATTTACTACCAATTCTCAATTTAATTTTGTTGTTAACTTGAAATTTGCAGCATTATTTGAAGATCAGTGGTAAACTCTGTGTTTAGGTACATTATATTTATTATTTCTTCTTAGATCTGCTTTTGATATGCTTTATTTGATATGAAGAAGGTATATATGTTGTTGATTTTTTACTAAAAATTCTTTTATAATCGTGTTGTTCAGGCCAGCTTGGATCTGCTAACTCTATCTATCAAGACTTGGACAGATAGAAACAGATCTTGAACTTAGCTTTTATTTTATTATTTACTCCCGCTGTTCCATTTTATGTGACACCTATTTTTTTGGTCCGCCCCATAAAAGAAGTCAATATTACTATAGTTTGAAACAATTTAACTTTAAAATTTGAGTCTTTTTTTTTCTTAAATACAGTATCAAGTCAAATGGCGTCATATAAAATGAGATAGAGGGAGTAATTTTTAGAGTGTGACTTATGGGTTTATGTGAACTAAGTAGCTTTAGCTAGGACCTTGTATATGAGTTAAAAGTTTCTCTATAAGTAAGCACAAGCAATTGATTTCGAACATAGTAAATCGAATGAGTTGTGATAAGAATCATGAACAAGAATCTAACACACAAAGTTCATATTTTAGATTCGCCTCTATTGTTATCGATATTGAATCTATCTTAGTTGAGTCACTAATTAAATTTCGAACCTAATTACTAGCACTTGAGATCGCCATCCTTGACTTGATGCAAAAAAATTATTTGACATGCATGATCTTTGATTGCTAGTTATCACAATGATCAGCTTAATCTCTTTTGTGCACAAACTCTATTTTTTGGTTTCCACCGGATGTTCGGTACCTGCATTAGGGTCTAACTAAATTCGAATTCACGCCAGGAAGTCTGTAAGGCTCTAATGTGATCGATACAGTTACAGGTCTTTATTAAATATGGATGGAAGCATGACAGAGGAAAACAAGAAGAATCTTGAGTTTATTGAAGAGGTGACTAGAAATGTTGATGAGGTACAAAAGAGAGTTCTTAATGAAATCCTCCCACGAAATGCCAACGTAGAGTACGTGCAACGCCTTAATCTCAATGGTCACACTGATAGACAGACATTCAAGAAAGTTGTGCCTATCATCACCTACGAAGATATTCAGTCCGATATCAACCGTATAGCCAATGACGATAGATCTCCAATCCTATGCTCTCAGCCCATATCTAAATTCTTTACAAGGTCACTCCTTTTTTTTACTTTACAGATGAAAAATGAGCATACTTATCTTAATAGATTACTATTCCCTCGTACAGTTTTGATTTATATGATGGTATTTGACAGCTGATGTCTGATAAAAGTTACGAAGCATCTTGGAACTTGTTGTTTTAAACATGTCGTTGACACTTTGTCATTAAGAGTACAATGAGAAGTCTAAAGTGGAATTGTTTGTGAATATGGAAAGTTGTCATTCATTTTGTAACGGACTAATAAGGAAGAAGTATCACATAAAGTGGAACAACGGGAGTATCTAATTATGGTTTTGTGGTTCTTGCATGATTCCTAATATTTGCATTTTAATGTGCACTTCTGGGATGTCAGGAGGGGAGAACAAATTGATACCAACAACAAAGGAAGAGAACGGGAGGAGACATCAACTTTACGGCCTTATGATGTCTGTGGTGAGTCAATTTTTTCCAGATTTGGGAAATGGCAAAGGAATGTATGTCATGTTCATAAAGTCTGAAGCCAAAACCCCCGGAGGATTATTAGCTCGTTCTATTTTAACTAGTCTTTACAATAGTAGTCATTTAAGAAACAGCAATAGTCGTGTGTCGCCTTATACGAGTCCAATTGATGCCATTCTCTGCCTAGACTCTTACCAAAGAATGTCCTCCCAAATGCTTTGTGGCCTCTGCCAAAACAGAGAAGTCGTCCGTGTTGGCTCTGTGTTTGCATCTGCTTTCATCCGTGCCATGCGATTCTTGGAGGATAACTGGTCTCTACTATGTAACAATCTCTGGACAGGAACCATTAACAACAAACTTACTGATCCTTCAGTAAGAGAAGCTGTGATGAAAAGCCTCAAACCAGACTCAGAGTTGGCTGATTTCATTGAGGCTGAATGCAACAAGAACTCATGGGAAGGGATCATCACTAGGTTGTGGCCTAATACCAATTACATGGACGTAGTCGTGACTGGAGCCATGTCTCAATACATACCAATTCTCGATTATTATAGCAATAGCCTCCCTCTCGTCAGTACTACATATGCTTCCTCAGAATGTTTATTTGGGATCAACCTGAACCCCCTTTGTAATCCCAGTGAAGTATCTTACACTCTTTGTAACACCCTGTATCTGAAAATAGAGATTTCAGATTTCTAGTGTTACAAGGGGCACTCACGGACACCATCCACGGACCGTAAATGGACTCACGGTCCGTTATGCAGGTCCGTGGTTCGTGACAGAAAACTTCCCCAGAACTCAGTCAGAAAATTTGGCTAAGTCTTGACCCACGACCAGACTTACGGTCCGTAAGTCAGGTCACGGACCGTAGTTCGTGTCCGCGGATCGATGCCCCAAAAGCCCAGCTTTAGTCCCGATTGACGATTGACCAACATGGACCGTCAATCGATCCACAGTCCGTAGGTCTGACCGTAGATGAGGATCAGCAGCCAGTTAGCTGAAAATTGTTGATGGATCAACTTCAGATGGTCATAACTTTTAGCACAAAATGAATTAGGTGTTCCATACCTATGATATGATATATACTTGAATTATATTTTCAACGCCACCGAGTTTGCTAAATTTCGACCTTCGAGTAAAAAGTTATGCTCATTTTAGTGAAGCCCTGTCGGGCAGACTCGACCTACGGACCCAATCGACGGACCGTAGATTGAGTGACGGACCGTAGGTCCAATCCGTCATCACTCCGACAGCAATTAAGTCAGGGGTCTTTTGGTCTTTTCCTATTTCGTTTAACCCCTAAGATACGTCGTTTAAACCCTAAATCATGAGATTTTAGTCAGTTTAAGCCTAGAAACATAACTAGAACTTACCTTAGTCAAAATCATTAATCAAAACTTAGAAAATTAGAAGCAAGAAAGGAGAAAAAGGTCAAGAACCCTAGTTCAAGAACGCAGCAAGGTTCCATCAGTTCCAGCCCCGAAATCAAAAGATTTCTCCGTGGAATTCGTCACCAGGTATGTGGGATTTCACTAGTGGGTTCCTTTCGCCCATTAGGTCCCTAGAATTTAGTCAGATTCTTGATTCCATGATTATGA
>JAJONY010022978.1:0-12101 GCA_029582405.1 Solanum gandarillasii
CTCTACGATATCATGAATTGGGGCATTAAAATTATGTTCAACCTCGATTATCATGTTGTGTGATATAATATATGTAGTCATTATATGATGTAACACTTCCTTTATCCAAAAAATGGTTCTGCGTAATGGAAAAATGTGGTTGCAAAACTCTTAATGCATGTTCAACATTTTTTCGACATGATTGTTGTTTCATCACAAAATATTTCATCTTTTGAAAACGTGGATCAAGAATAGTTTGGACAATTGTAGAACATTTAGGAGATATACCATCATCTAAATAATAACTCGTATTGTATTCTTTTCCTCGAATAACATAATGGGCGGAAGGAGAACTACTGTGCGCATGATTGGAAAATAAATGTTGTCATTCAAGTTTTGTGCATTTTTCATGGCGAATAATAATAATAATTTTAAATTATATTACTTAAAGTGACAAAAAAATTTTTTTAAAAATCAAATATTATTAATTCCTAATGAAAGTAATATATATTAAATAATATATTTTTAAAATTGTATATATCTTTAAAGAAGAATTACAAATATTAGAGATTTAATTAATGGTCTTATATGATTTATAATATGTTAATTACAAATATTATGTAATAGAAATAATAATATAATAATCAAAGTTAAATAGAGAATATGAATAGTAGTCTGTTAATTTGGAGAACTACTATTCCCCCTCTATAATTAGAAAATAAAGAGTGGTCTGTCATGATCCGATTCCTCGAGTCATAATGACACTTACTATAACCCGTCAGTAGGTAAGACAACCCGTAACCTAGAACAACAAGTAATGACTATAAGGATAAAACTAAATAGAAATAAAATTAAACCACAAAACGAAATAGAAGCGAAAGCAAACCAAAACATATATACAAAAGATCCCTCCAGAACTTGAAAGTCAGAAGTACAGAGTTGTCTACAAGTAAGAGTACAAGTCCCTAAACGGGACCAAAACAAAACTTGTCTCAAAAAGCAAAAGACTAGCTAACTAAGTACTGAAGGAGACGAGCTGATCCAGGACACATAGTGTTCACCCTTGTCTCCGAATTCCAAAACCCGATAATGTCATGAACAATCACTGCTGGTGGCTAGTACTAGGACCTACATCACGAAACAGATGCAGAGTGTAGCATAAGTACCAAAACAAAGATACTGAGTAGGCATCACAGGTCGACTGAGCAAGAAAGGTAAAAAAAATATGAAAAGATAAAATCTAGACACTAATAGAGGTCTAAGCGAATATGAAAGAGAGCACATAAGAATACCAAAAGTAAATCTAAGTACGCTAAACAAAATATAACTAATCTCCCATAATCCTAGAAGATAAACTTGTGCACAAGTTTAAATAAAACCCCAACTAACCCCTGTAAGCCCGATAGGTACACATAATATATAGTTTAGTATTCTAAGAGAAGAGTACCAAAAATCCGAACTGAAGAAGAAGATACCGGTATCCCATCCCTAGTAACCACAACTACCCAATAATCTAGTCAACTCCCAACCCAGCTAGCAAGAGTGACAAATCAATCTAGGCCACCCATCCGGCCAGTCCAATCCCAACTCAGCTAACAAGGGTGACCCGGGGGTGTGTCAAATCCGAAGAGGATCTAAACAATCAAAACCAAGCCATTATGGAACAATGTCCACTCACAAGGAAACACAAGAAGGCTCCAAGCGTAAATCAGTCCAATGCCAAGTCATCGCAAAGGAACAAAACCTTCGATAACGCATCAGAGACACATAAATAGGGAGAGGAAATAGATTATAAATAAAGTTATTTTGTATTTTTGGTCATTCTTTCAAACATTAGTCCTTTCCTTGTCCATTTGACTTAAGAGAAATAAATCATCAATATTCTATTAGAATAGGACAGAATTAAGCATTGAGCACACTAATTATTGAGTGAAATGGACCTTAGATGAGTGAAAATCTACCATTCTTTATGATGCTCACTAGGTGATCCTCCTTTCTTGTTTGGTGATGATCAATATATAGTTTGCACTTTTTTTTTTGCATTTTTGGCCATTATTTCAAACATTTATGCTTGCTTTGTCCATTAGCCTTCATAGTTGCAAATCATTAAGATATTATCAGAATATGACAAAATTAAGCATTGAAGACACTAATTATTCAGCTAAATAGACCTCAAATGAATGCAAATCTACACTCATCATGCATCCTTTTTCCTTTTTTATTCCTTTCCATAGCTTCCTTATAGCTTTAGTGTGGTGTTGGTTGGGTGGCGTGCTACTCGAGGTATTCAGTTGAGTTTGGTGTGCGTTTTGGGTTTTGGAAGCTTAATGCTTGAAAGAGTTGACTTTAGTCAACGTCTAGAGATTCTAATATTGGTTTAAAATTCTAGCAGTTCCATCAACTCCAAAAGGGTTATTTTGGTCTAGTGTGATAATTGATTCGGGTTATGAGGCTTCCATTTGGAAATTGTGTCCTTAGACAAATTAACTTTGGAGTTTAGCAAAAAGTTTAACTTGGGTCAACGTTCTTGGTAAATGTGCTTGGAATCAAATTCATTAGTGTGGTTAGCTTCAGAAGGCCAAGTTTGTTCTAGAAAAACCTTTGGTTCAGTTTCTAAAGGTGTCTGGATGAGTTTTTAGCTTTTGGCATTTTTTTGTGTTTCTTTGTTAAAGTGTTGAGTTTGGTCAACATTTGATGAAATGACCTTGATTGGTTGTTTCGTCAATTCCATTGAGTCTGGAATGTAATTTCCAAGTCATTTTCACTTTTGTTTTGTGTTGTATGGACTCCAAATGAATTTTGAGGGCTTGTTTGATGTTTTTGGACAATTAGGTTTTTCTCTTGAAATTTGATGTCTGGTGCAACGGCTTTTGCAAACTCTTGATCTCTTAAGCGATGTTGGCTTAAGCAACCAAGGGGTTTCTTAAATGAGTGTCACATCCCGAGGCTACCTCCTTGATGTAACACGGGACCTAGGATCATTAGTTACGCCAAGCTAACCCTGTGTCTGGCATATATCCAGCATACTAGATTAACTGAATAAGACATGTATTATGCGGAAGGTAAAACAATGTACAACTGAAAGTGAGAAACCACCAACTAGTCTGAATGTATAAATCATACTAAGATTTTAATAACAACTGAAAGATAAACTTAACAATTCAAGTTGATTCTACTACTATGTCTCAAAAGCCTTTAACTGATGTCGAGTTTCTGGGACATGCCCCCTAACTAACTCTAACAAGATTGAACACTTAGTATAAAGACTAAAATGAAAAGAAAATTTATTTTCCTCGAAGTATGAGGACTCATCACTGAAGCTGCTGAATGCGGACCGAGAACCGATCTAAGTGCGATCTAGATGTTGTGTACCTGAACCTACATCATGAGAGGATGTAGCGTAGAGTATGCATCAATACTTGGAATATACTGAGCATGCAGGATATATATACTAAGTTGAACAAATATATATAAGCTGAACAAAGCATAACCGAGCAATGACATAAACTGGGAAATAATGTAAGTACTCAAAACATAATTGAAAAGCTAAACTGAAAGCAATGACCAAGTGTTAATCATGAACATGACATGCTAAACTGAATACTAAAGTATATATACTGAAAACCTGGTCAAATACACTAGGAGTTTGATTGTGGGAGCTACTATTAACCGATATAAACCAGGTGAGCTAAACGTGGAGTCCGATGTATATACCCCATTGAGAGGAACCAATATACCTTGCTAGGGGCATAAAGGCATGATTGGCCTGATCAGTAAATCTGATGCCCAACAGCAGGGACTTATATTCCTATGGGGGCACGTAGTTCTAGGACTATGAGGATACACCGAACCCTAGTCCAAGTAGGTGCTAAGTCTACTCCCTGCTGAATATATATATATGACACAAATGTAACTGAAATGCTGAATTACTGAATAGCTCAAAATACTGACATGCAATCTGAAAATGCAACATTTATATACTGATAATGTAACATTCAAAATTTGGAGCATGATTATCTGTTCAGTTGACCTAGCAAGTATAATTTACAAACTAAGAAAATTTATACAATCTAGGGTTCTGAGTTTCATACAGGGAATTAAGCAAACTTTCCAAGGAACAAGCTATATCAATATAGGATACTATAGCAACAAAATCACAGTAAATATCCAAGATTTAAGAAACCCTAGGTCTAAACAAGATATGGAGAATCATGGAACTGATTGAATTTTGGGGAGCTAGTGGATGAAATGAACCCACTAGTGAAATCCCACTTACATGGTGACAAAATCTACGGAGAAATCCTTTAGATTTTGGGGCTGAACTTTGAAGAATAATGCTGCTTGTTCTTGGGAGGTTTGGTCGACTTTTCCTCTTCTTTTTTGCTCCAAGGTTTGATGGATTTTAGAGAATTAGGGTTCTGGGTATCTATGATTAGGTTATTAGGCTTAGTTTAAGTAAAATGACATAGTTTAGGCATCAAACGACGTAGTTTAAGTGCCCAACGCATAGGAGAAAAGACCAAAATGACCCCGACTTAAAACTGACGAGTGCCATCTACTACAGGACTGATAGGCTATCGTTTGACCTACTAACCGTGGTTTGGGATTGTGGTTCATGGTCTGCCCGATAGGGCTTCCCTAAAAGGAGCATAACTTGTTTACTCCAAGCTTGGATTTTAGCAAACTCGATGGCGTTGGAAAGAGGTTTCAATTATATTTCATTTTATAGGTCATGTCCCACCTAATTGATTTTGTGCTAAAAGATATGAATATTTGAACTTGACCCAACAATCATTTTACTCCGATTGGCTGCTGACCCTCACCTACGGTCCGTAGGTCCAACCACTGACCGTATTGGTCGACCGTGGGTGGGATATGAGACCATCAAACTCTGGACCACAATGACGAAACCATCCTATGGTTCGTGAGTCGATCGTAGTTCACGTTTGTTGGTGTCATCTTTAGATTCTGAAATTCCCCTAAGTCTAGGATTGAACCACTGGACCCTACCTATGGTCATTGGTTCTATCTACGGTCCGTGGGTGGTTTCCGTTGGTTCTGACAATAGATTCTAGAAAGCTGCATTTTTTCATTTTCTCGAGTTCGAGGTGTTACAATGACCATCCCTTGGCTTTTGCAAAGGTTGCTATGCGACCATAGGCTTGCCAAAGCAAAGGGTGCTTCTTAGGCGGCGTTTGCTTTTGTGAATCCTAAGTCGTATAGAGTGATGTTTTCTTCTGTGAATATTTTTTAGCTTTTGTGAACATTGCTGGGAATAAAATCCCTTTCTCCTTCATGATTTCCAAAAAGAAACCCATTGAAGTTAGAGCTCGACCTTACGCGAATTGGAGAATTTCTTGATCATTTTTCATCAATTCAAATGTAATTCTCTCGCTTTCCCTCTCCTATACTATTTTACGACTTTAATTTCATAAGTCAAATTCATTTTTGACCCCTAGTCCTTAATTTCTAAACTTTAAAGTTTGGTAAATTGACCATTTGTTGTCCAAATTGAGTCACATCTTTGCCCATGTTTCGAGCTTGTAATGCTCTCCTCTGGGATAACATAATGATGTTTCCAACTGTAATTCTATAAAATCAATTTGCGCATCAATTTTTTACCCAATTCTATTAGGTTAGTTATATGGGTATCATTGGATCCATATTAACTTGTTCGTTGTGTTCTTGATAGCTTTGCGGTGATCAAAAGCTCTCCGAAAGGGAAAAGCGCCCAAGTTATGGTTCGTGTGTGGTTTCAGCCTTGAGGTAGGTTATGGGTTCCTTTATATTAGGCTTGGCTTAGGTAGATTATTTATATTTGGGTGGTATCGCATGATTTAGGTTGAACCCTTAGGTTGTGTAAAGCATTGTTGATCCTTGGATAGTTATGACCATAGGTTGGGTTGTCTAGCTTAAGTTTTATTCAGAAAATCCTTAGTTTAGGTGATCCTTGTGTTTGCTTGAGTTGTATCCTTAGACTTTGCTTTTAGGTGGCGTCAAACTTAGGAATGTATTATGTTTGGTAGATTTAGTTGGTTTGGTAGATTATGTGGATCCCTGAGTTGTGATTCTTGGTTGTTTATTTAAATCTTGGGCCTGAGTGAGTGAGCTTGGATTGGGAGGAGTTCCATGTTAGTACTCTCGTAGTGTGATGGTATTTTTCCCGGTGCTGTGTGTTTGTTATGATTTGATTATGATGATTTCCTTGGAGGGTTGTTACTTTTGGATGATTTTCAATGGAAATGACTTGGTTTTGGGAAAGGAAACTGACCTTAATTAGTTGGAGGTCTTTTAGACCCGTTTTACCTTTAAAATGGTAAAAAGGTCCCTTTTACTTGATTTATCACACCTTTGTTTGCTTCTACTCTAATAAGATCGATGTATCATTTTGGGCGGCTCATTGGCTTAGGCTTGGGCTACAGTCTATCATATAGATTGAATTATGTATAATCTTGAAGTATCATCCACGGCAGCCCATTGATACATCTATCTAGTTTATTGGTAAGCTCGATGTGCCATCACAAGCATCCCACAAATACATCTACTCGGGTTATTGGCTTTCAGTTAAGCTTAAGGTATCATCCCAGGCAGCTTGATATTTATTTTGGGCTTACGACTTTCCTTTTCTTGGAGTTTTAAATTATATAATTGCATGAGTTGGCCTTTGAGTGCATTGATTGTTTAGTTTTTTATATGTAATTTGTGACTGAATCTTGATATTTTCTGCATGTTCTCTACTTTATGGTTAATGTGTTTTACTTTTACTATTGACTTGCTAGTATTATTGTTCTTTTTCTATATATTTGTTTTTTCTGAGCACAGTCAACCTATGATGCCTACTGATGACCCCTTGTTTTGGTACTCATACTGCACTTCTGCATCTTTTTTTGGATGCAGCTCTTAAGCCACCCTTAGTGAGCGTTGGATCTTGCATGGCAGTCACAAACTCGGATTTGTGGTGAGTTGCCTGAGTTCAGAGACTTATTGTTGTCCTTCTTTAGTACTTTCTCCCATTTTGTATTTTGGATTAGTCAGTTTTTGTATATATATGACTTTATATTCGTAGAAGCTCATGTATAGTTTACACCATGTATAGGGATCGGTATCTTGTGTTAGTTTGTCTTTTGGTCACTTTTGGGCCTATTTTGTACATTTTGTATCGTACCATAGATATATATGATATGACCCTTCTTCTTATATTCTTCATTTTTGGCTTCCGCTTATTATTATTCTCTATAAAATTATGTCTTTCGTATATTGTATTTGAGTTAAGGCTTATCCACTCAGTGGGTTTTAGTGGATGCCATTGTGGCTCGATTTTAGGTCGTGAAACAATTGATTAAATTTCACTTGTTCTTTCTTCTTTGTAAGCGGGATACACCTTTGGTAAGGCTTCTGTAACACCTCACATTTTTTTTAGATAAGACTCGAACCCTTTTTCGTTGTGAGTAGGATTTTAAAAAGGAATTTAAAATATCTTAAGTGTTAAGGTCAGGTCACTAGATATAGTACCTTGAGTTCCAAAAAGAATTAAAGAAAATTCATTCAAGCCATTCCTAAGTTCTTTTAAGTTTTGGTTCAACTTCAAATGACCATAACTTTTAGTATAGGATGACTTAGGAGACCTTTAAGATATCAAATGAAAGATCTATGAGCCCTCTTTCCAACGCCACCAAGTTTGCTAATTTTCGAGCTCGTATGAGTGAGATATGACCTTTTAAAGTCAGGCTGTCCATTTAAGAAAAGTTACCCAAAAATATGAGAGGTATTTTGATCTTTTCCTTACCCAATCAGATTAAAACGAAATATTGTAATATTAAGGGGTGTAAACTGATTTGGTTCTGTTTTCACGAATCCTAATTATGCGTAGGGTTTTAGAAGAAAGTTCAAGAAGAGAAAAGAGGAGAAAGAGGATAAAAAGTTTAAAGTTTCAAATGTTCGTTCAAGAAATTCAAGATTTCGCCAAGAACCTAGTTCTTTGAGGTATGTAAGCTTCCATAGTGTTGGGTTTGTTCATCCATACGCCAATCAAGAGTTTCTTTTGCAAATCTATCCATAAATATTGAGAAATTTAAGTTCTTGATAAGAGTTCTTGAAACGTTGTTTTCGTTCTTGAATTAAGATGGGTTGATGAGTTATTGAGATGAAAGTTAGGAGTTTGAGAGTTGTTTTTGAGTATATTTTTGTGTACTTGTGTTAGGTATACGAATCTAACTAAATTGGGAAGAAACCATTCGATTCTAGGCGAATTAGAGCCAAAAATCAAAGAAGAAATTTCGTTGGTCTGGGGGAGGGCTGGGGAGGCGGGTCCCAGATACATCAGAGCGGGATGGGAACGTGCCCTAGAAGTGCGCCAGGTGGCTGTCTCTGAAGTTTAGGGGTTGTCGCCTCGCACCAGCAGTGCGTGAGGGTCGCCTGCCCCTACCTTTTTTCTGTCGTTTTACCTGTCTAAGTTCTTTTAAAGTGTACCCTTACTCCCTATTGATTCTAATTACTCTAAAATACATCTAAACATCGAGAGTTCATTCATAACATTAATTATAACCCTTGAATCCATAATTCAAATTCAAGAAAGAGTTAAGAGTAAAGTTTGAGAAAGTCCCTTTGAGTCTTTTCTAGGAATCTTCTACAATAACTTTTAGATTGTTTCAAGACTCGAGTAAGTGAGTATGAGAATGAAGAGAATGTATTCATGAGTCTACATTATCATTCAGATCCTTGAGTTAAGTCATTCATACCCATAAATTCCGCATGAACTCCATAATTTGATTATATTTGAGAGAGTGGTATCTTTGAGTTCTAAGTCTTGAGTATTGAATTCGTAATCATTTTGGGATTTATCTCTAATCATGGGGCTACTACATGTTACCCATGAAAGACCTTGAGTTGAGTAGTTCATTCCCATAATTCCACATGAATCCTATGAGTTGAGCATTCATGAGATGAGTAGTATCATTGAGTCCTTGAGTTCTGTAGTCATTGAGTTTCAGTATTGATTTATATATATGGTTATTGAGAACCTTGAATTTGTCATTCACATCCATAATTCAGCATGAACCTTATTTTGGGAAGTCTTTTACAATTATTCATAATTTGTTTAAAGGCTTGAGTAAATGAGAATGAGGAAGAGTAGAGTCAAGTTTCATTTTCTTTAAAATGATATATGGGAACTATGTATTCCCAAGAGAAATGTTTTTACATTTAAGAAAAGAGGAAACACTGATTTTCAAAGAGTTCATGAGAAATTTTCAGTACTATCTTTTTTAAGAGAAAACCTTTTGAGTAATAATCTCAAAGTTGAGGAATAGGAAATGTTTTCTTTAAAATATAATGAGCTAATTTATATTTTGGGAGTAGTATTTTGCACCGAATAGTAAATATTTTCTTTAAAAGATAATGAGCTAAGTTCTATCAACACACAGCCCCCATAAACCATGTAGCCAACGTGGGTAGAAAGCATCATACTTTTTAGATGATTCTTTATTGTTTTTTAGCATAGACTAGTGGATCCACTTAGTTAGTAGGTTCTATACCCCGAAAAAGTATAGGACAGTTTAGGCAGCTTGGGCTAGACACTATATAATCACATAGCTCATAGTGATGGTTGTCAGTTCGAAAATTTCCCAAATAGAGTTATTATTGTATTTTTATACAATTATTATCATATTTTTGCGTACAACTGAGTTATTATCTATTGTTTTAAAACCTTTCCAGATATTGCATCTGTAACACCTCAGAAAAAAATAGACTTGGACTTTGCAGCAGAAAATAGCAAGAAAGAGTGAACCACAGAGGGGTTCACGAGCCATGATCAGGACCACGGTCCGTCGACCTTCTCGTGGTTCACACCCACACATAATTGGTGGACCACGGGACCCTTCATAGACCATGGACCACCACACGAGCCGTCTGAATGCTCGTGTAAGCTAGATAGAATCAACCAGGCCTATGCATTAGACCACGAAGCCGTCCACGGGCCGTGGTCTTGATGACGGACCATGGTGGCGTCTGTGGACCTGAGCCAGTAGACCCCAGCCTAAGTGAAGAACCACAGTGACCTTCACTGTCCAAGGTCCTTCACACGGGTCGTGGTAGGGCTCGTGGTTGGTCTCCCCAGAACCAGTAGTCACTGGCCAGCGGACCACCACCCACTTAACGGGTCATTGTCCCTTTGACGGTCCGTTATAGGGCCCATGGAAGGCCCACATTTGATTTTAAGTTTGGGTTGTTTTGGTCTTTCTCCTATGCTTTGGTCAGTTAAACTACGTCGTTTAATCCCTAAAATACGTCGTTTTACTCACTTTAGCCTAATATTCTAGTCAGAACCTACAAAACACTTTTATTCTCCTAAATCACCAAAAAATTAGAACGAAGAGAAGAGTAAGATCGCCAGTTTTCCCTCAAGAAAAACCAGGAGATTTCTTCAATTCCTACCTCTAAATCAAAAGATTCTTCGTAGATTTCATCATTAGGTATGTGGGATTTCACTAGTGGATTCCTTTCATCCACTAGGTCCCTAGAATTCAGTTAGATTCTTGATTCTCTATATCTTGTTTAGACCTAGGGTTTCTAAAACCTTGGAGAATTGTTGTGATTTAGTTGTTATAGTGTTCTTAATCAGATTATCATGTTTTCGTGAAAACGTTGTTTAGTCCCTTGCATGAAACTCAGAACCCTAGTTGTGTAGATTCTCTTAGTTCATAAATTACACTTGCTAGTTCAGTTCAACAGATAAACATGCTCTAGTTTTTGAATGTTACATTGTAAGTTCCTAAATATTGCATTCTCAGATTTGCATCTCATTGAGCTATCCTGTATTTCAGTTATGTTGTCTCTTACATATTTCCAGTTGGGAGTAGGCTTAGCACCGTGTTGTACTAGGGTTCAGTGTACCCTCATAGTCCCATAACAACATGGCCCCATAGGTTTATCAGTCCCTTAGGTGGGCATCAGATTTAGTGATCACACTTGTCATGCCTTTATACCCCTGGCAATGTATATTGGGTCCTCTCGATGAGGCATATGCATCGGACTCTGCATTTAGCTCACGTGGTTTTATGTCGGTTAATAGTAGCTCCCACAGTCATACCCTAGTGAATTTGACCAGGTTTTCAGTTATACTTCAGTATTCAGTCTCAGTATGTCATGTTAATGATTAGTACTTGGTTATTGCATTTAGCTCTGTTTTTAGTATATTTCAGTATTATTATTCTGTTCAGCTTATATAATTGCTCAGTGTGCTTGTTCAAATTATGTATTTTGTTCAGCTATATTCTATATCCTACATGCTCAGTATAACTTGTGTCCCACCAAATTCTCAATAAAGCAAAATATCTTTTGAACAATATGGATAAATCTGTAATAGAAAAAAATTGAGTTAAGGTAAACTCGTTCACTTTTTTTTTATGCACGTCACTTGTAGAAAACAACCATCCACTTTCCTCTAGATGATATTCTCATTTTTTTTCAAAAACATTATATAATCTAGGTAGCAATTTTAATTCTCAAGGTCAATAATTGAGCCTAGTGTAGGAATTTTCATGACATTGGTCCACGTCCATTATTCTCTATCTTTCTCCCACGCACACCAACAAATCCATCTCAATAAACACATAAATATAAAGATGATTATAAAAATCAAGCATCTTCATATGACTCCCACAATACTGCAATGGGACGGGTGTTACATTAAATTTCTCATCAGCCACGATCAATGAAATAATGGAAAACTTATTGAATTCACTACCACCATTTTCCTCAATCAATCTAGCTTCCATTCCGAATAGTGCCAAGCTAATGAAATTGGATTTTGGTCAAACAAGTGATAACCATCCGGATAAGTGCCAATCTTTTTCAAAGAATTATTCTTCATAGAGTATATTCAAACAATGTAATGGCTATCAATTGCATTAATCATAAATATATCAATTATCGTATAATCACCACTAACAGAATCATAAAAAATTGATATATTTATGATTAATGCAAATGATAGCCTTGAATCATAACATTTAACACGTTTCAACACTTAAGGATTATAATTTTTAATAATTTTATATTTTATAATAGCTGGAATCCATATAAATATTTTGAAGCTATACACCATACATAACAAGCCGTTA
>JAJONY010022980.1:0-11652 GCA_029582405.1 Solanum gandarillasii
GCATCTTATACCCGGCCAAAGGTATAAGACCTGAACTGCCTAATGGATCCACGAGTCTAATCTGAAAAGGATTCATCTAAAAAGTATGATCCTTTTTTACCCATGGTGGCTAACATGGTTCTACGGGGGATGTGGGTTCTTTGAACTCTCCCACAATTCGGTGCTCGATACTACTCCCAAAAATGTAGTGGCTCTTATGTTTTTTTAAAACATATGTCTTTCTGCTGATATGAGATAATTACTCAAAAACTAGCCCGAAGGCTCCTTTAGAAATCTCAGTTTCCAACCTTGTTTAAATGTAAAAACATTTCTTTAAAACTTCATTGGGAATACATAGTTCCCTAATAACTTTGAGAAATGACTCAACTTGGAACTCTTGACTCTTTACTCTTTACTTGACTTGCAACTTGAGCCTTAGAATGAAGTGAGAACGTTCAATAAAGACTCTTGAACACTTTGAAAACTTACTTGAACTAACTTCTTAACTTTGCTTGACTTGACTCTAACTTCTCTTTAACTTGATAGTAACTTGCCTTGAATTGAACTATGGATTCAAGGTGTATGATCACACGTATTTAGATGATTTTGGGATGTTTAGAAACACTTTGGGGTGTTGGAAACAACTAGGGAACATAGGTATAACACCTAGGAACATGCATGAGAAAGCATGGAAAGAATAGGAAAACTTGGCGCTCTGAGAGGCGCGGAGCGCCAGACCATAAACTTCAGAGAGGGATTGCTGGCGTACTGAGAGGCGCACCGCCCCAAGGGGGAATCCTCAGAGCCACTTTTGGGGTGCGCTGGCAGGTGCGACACGCCGACCCCTTGCCCAGAAAACTCGACTTTTCTCCTCTTTTTCTTCAACTCTAAACCATCCTTACTTCAATGGATTTAACCCCAAACACTAGGGATCATCAATCTCTCAACATACAATAGATTATAACTCAAAAACACAACCCAATCATGTCCCACAACCAACAATAACTTCAACAACACAACTAACAACATCAACAACAACTAACAACTTCAACAACAAATCCAATCTTTTCTCAATCATAAAATGAGCTTGGTGTGTGGAGGAAAGGATCAACCCACACAAAGAACTCACATACCTTGATAGGGATCACCCCCGACGATTTCCACGATGGAACCTTGACGGAACTAGTTGATCTCCTATTTCTTCTCTTCTTCTTCTCTTCTTCTTCTCAAGCCCTAGATTTTACTCTTTTAAAATGGGACCAAATGATCTAAAGATCAGCCCTATACAACAATCTAATCCCAAAAGAATTGGCTAGGGAAAAGACCAAAATGCCCGTAAAATTTCCGGACGGATTCCCTGCCAACTGCCCAACTTTCAATGGCCATAACTCGCTCATACAAACTCGGAATCGAGCAAACTCGGTGGTGTTGGAAAAATCATTCCACAAGCTTCACAACCATAATTGGAACTATTCCTAAATCATCGTGAGCTAGGAGTTACGACTGCTCAAAGTTGGCCAAACACTCACTGATTCCCACACTTAGCCAAATTTCCTGATTTTTAAATTTTTCCAAAAATGACTATTTCCAAATATCAAGCTTTTCCATAGTTATTTCAAATTGCCGGATGTTACAATATCTCCCCTTTGGGAACATTCGACCTCGAATGAGGTTACTCTTACAAAACTAAGGGTGTAACATCAACTCAACACCCAACAAACAACCATGCAAACGCAACAACAACAACAACATGATCAAGATGATTAAAATATTACTAAGAGGGAAATTAATACCTTAATTTGCATTTCCTCCGGATTCAAAGAGCTGTGGGTACCTCTTCTTCATTTCCTCTTCGGCTTCCCAAGTTCCTTACTCAACAAATTGGTTCCTCCATAGGACCTTGACTGAGGCTACATCTTTTGTTCTCAACCTACGAAATTGACGATCTAGAATCTGAACAGGAGCCTCCTCATAAGATAAGTTATCCTTGATCTTAATACTTTCAGTCGATAGGATCAATCAAGGATCGCCTATGCACTTCTTCAACATGTAGATGTGAAATACTGGATGAACCGCTTCTAGTTCCTGTGGTAACTCCAACTCATAAGCAATATTGCCAATTCTCTCGGCTATGCGGTAAGGTCCAATATATCGGGGACTAAGTTTCCTCTTCTTACCAAACCTCATAACCCCCTTCATGGGTGAAACCTTCAAATATACCCAATCGTCTACTTTGAATTCTAACGCCCTTCTCCTAACATCAGTGTAGGATTTCTGACGACTCTGTGCCGTTTTCAATCTCTCTTGAATCACTTTCACCTTCTCCATAGCTTGGTGAACTAAATCTTGTCCTATCAACTGTGCTTCACCAACTTCAAACCATCCAATGGGAGATTTACATCTTCTCCCATAAAGAGCTTCGTAAGGAGCCATCTGGATGCTAGAGTGACAACTGTTATTGTAGACAAACTCAATGAGAGGTAGGTGATCATCCCAATTACCTTTGAAATCGATCACACAAGCTCTCAACATATCTTCTAAAGTCTGAATAGTACGCTCTGCTTTCCCATCAGTCTGAGGATGAAAAGCAGTACTCAAGTTCACCTTCGAACCCAAGCCTTTTTGAAAAGATTTCCAGAACTGTGCAGTGAACTATGCACCTCTATCTGAAATAATGGAGATTGGAACTCCATGAAGTCTTACTATCTCTTGAACATATAAGCTGGCATAATCTTCTGCTGTATTGGTAGTATTTACCGGTAGAAAATGCGCTGACTTTGTCATTTTGTCGACAATCACCCAAAAAGAATCATGTAGTCTGCGAGACCTTGGCAACCCTATGATGAAATCCATATTGATCATCTCCCACTTCCATTCCGGAAGTTCTATCCTCTGAGCTAAACCACCGGGCCTTTGGTGTTCAACTTTCACTTGTTGGCAATTTGGACACTTAGCAACAAACTCTGCAATGCCCTTCTTTATGCCATTCCACCAATAAACTTCACGCAAATCAAGATACATCTTGGTGGAACTCGGATGAATGGAGTATCTGGAGCAATGAGCTTCCTCCATAATCCTTTCTTGGAGCCCATCTACCAAAGGTACGCACAATCTACCTTGATACCTCAAAACACCATCTCTCTCTTGTTCAAAATCTAACACTCTTTGCGTTTGAACATTTGCCTTCAACTCAAGCAAAATGGGATCTTGATCTTGTTTCTCTTTCACTTCTCACACTAGTGATGACTCGGCCCCGTTTGCCACCGCTATTCCTCCTTCGGCGGAATCTATAAGTCTGACTCCCAGGCATGCCAGTCTGTGCACATCTTTTGCCAACTCTCTCCTTCCTTCTTCAATATGGGCAGTGCTACCCATAGACAACCTGCTCAAAGAATCAGTAACAACATTAGCCTTACCTGGGTGGTAAAGAATACTAAGGTCATAGTCCTTGAGTAATTCTAACCACCTCCTCTGTCTGAGATTATGCTCTTTCTGAGTAAGCACATATTGAAGGCTTTTGTGATCAGTGAATATGTCGACATGCACACCATACAAGTAATGATGTCATATCTTCAAAGCGAACACTACAGCCGCTAACTCTAAGTCATGGGTTGGGTAATTCTTCTCATGAACCTTCAACTGTCTGGAGGCATAAGCTATAACATTGCCATTCTGCATTAAGACACAACCCAAACCAATTCTAGATGCATCATAATACACCACAAGACCTTGAGTACCTTCTGGTAGCGTCAAAACTAGAGCTGTAATCAATCACTTTTTCAGTTCCTGAAAGCTTTTCTCACAAGCTTCAGACCATTGAAATTTCACTTCTTTCTGAGTCAACTTTGTCAAAGGAGATGCAATAGATGAGAACCCCTCAACAAACCTTCTATAATAGCCAGCTAAGCCCAAGAAACTCCTAATTTCAGTTGGAGATGTCGGTCTAGGCCAATTCTGCACTGCCTCAATCTTCCGAGTATCTACTTTGATTCCGTCACCGGACACAATGTGGCCTAGGAATGCCACAGACTTGAGCCAAAACTCACACTTAGAGAACTTGGCATACAACTCCTTGTCTTTCAAAGTCTGAAGAACTGTTCTGAGGTGACTAGCATGATCTTCTTCGTTCCTTGAATAGACTAGTATGTCATCAATGAAGACGATAACAAACGTATCTAAATAAGGTTTGAAGACTCGATTCATCAACTCCATGAAAGCTGCCGGTGCATTTGTCAAACCAAATGACATGACTAAAAACTCATAATGACCATACCGGGTCCTAAAAACTGTCTTTGGAACATCACACTCTCTTACTCTTAACTGATGATAGCCTGATCTGAGGTCAATCTTCAAAAAATAAATGGCACCCTGAAGCTGATCGAAAAGATCATCAATCCTCGGAAGAGGGTACTTGTTCTTGATGGAAACCTTATTCAATTGGCGGTAATCTATACACATCCTAAAGGAACCATCCTTCTTTATCACAAACAAGACCGGAGCACCCCAAGGTGAGACACTTGGTTGAATGAAACCCTTTTCTAGGAGATCCTTCAACTGCTCTTTCAACTCTGCTGGTGCCATTCTATATGGCTGAATAGAGATAGGACGAGTATCTGGAATAAGATCTATGTTGAAATCTATTTCTCTGTCAGGAGGAATTCTGGGTAGATCATCAGGAAACACTTCTGGAAACTCTCTTACAAAAGGAACTAACTGAAAATGAGGTACCTCAACACTAGAGTCATAAACTCGGACTAAGTGATAGATACAACCCTTTGAAACTAACTTTCTTGCCTTAAGGTACGAAATGAAATGACCCTTAGGCACTGCTGAACTATTACTCCACTCTAAGACTGGCTCATTCGGAAACTGAAACTTGACCACTCGGGTTCTACAATCTATCGATGCAGAACAAGCATGAAGTCAATCCATACCCAAAATGACATCGAAATCTACCATGTCTAACTCAACCAAATCAGCCATGGTGCTCTTGTGATTGATAGAAACAGGACAATCACGATAGACTCTTTCCGCTATAATAGACTCCCCAACAGGTGTAGAAACACAAAAGGGTTCACAAAGTCTTTCAGGAAAAACATCAAACTTATTTGCAACATAAGGAGTTACAAAAGATAAACTTGCTCCTGGGTCTAGCCAAGAATATACATCAAAAGCAAAGACTTTGATCATACCAGTGACAACATTCGGAGAATTCTCTTGCTCATGACGAATGGCGATGGCATAGAGGCGGTTTGCACCTCCGCCGGTACTAGAAATAACTCCTCTAGGTGTCGTCCTGTCTGGTGGAACAACTGTAGATGACTGGGCTTTATTGCCCTCATTACGCTACCTATTCTTTGGACACTCTCGCATGAAAAGTCCATTCTGACCACACCTGAAACAACCAATGGAGCCCTCTCGACAAATACCTGAGTGGTTCCTACCATATTTGGCGCAGGCAGGAGGCTTACTACTCCCTTGCGCCACACTACCCGAAGATTGTGCTGGTCTAGCCCTGAAGTCCTTCGAATTCTGGCCATAAAATTCACTTTTATATCTGGGTGCAGGTGCTCTAGAAGATGAAGGAGCAGCTCCCTTTTGCCTTTGTTGAAAGGAGGAACAATTTGAATTACCTTTCTGCTGCCCGGACTCATTTCCGGTCTTGGCTCTCTTACTTCTGAACTCTTCTCTGTCCCTCATCTTCTCTTCCTCAACCTGTTGTACATAGACCATCAACTTTGATATGTCCATGTCCCTGATAAGCATTGCAGCCCTACCTTCCTTACTTGACAACAGAGACAGCCCAGCAACAAACAAGCTCATTCTATTTCTCATGTTCGCCACCATCTCCGGAGCATAGCGGGATAGTTGTGTACTTCAGACTGTACCCATGAACACTCAAAGAGTCATGCTTAAGTGTGAGGAACTCACGTACCTTGGCCTCTCTCAATTCTCGAGGAAAGAAATGCCCCAAGAAAGCTTCCTCGAAAGAAGCCCAACTCGCAGGTGGTGCATTCTCAGCTCTTCCCCCTTTCCACTGGTCAAACCATGTTCTAGCAACATCCTTCAGCTGATATGCAGCTAGTTCAACCCGCTCAATAAATGCCACATCCATCACATCAAAAATCTTCTTCAACTCCTTAATGAAGTTCTCTAGATCCTCACTAGTACTCGAACCCATGAAACTAGGAAGATTCATCCCCAAGAACTCACAGATCCTAGAACTGTCACCTCCTTCCTGTCGAGCTCCCCTTTGCTGACCAGTCTAATTAGCTACATCTTGACTCAACATTCTAATTGCCTCTCTGAACTCGGGATAAGAAACTTCCCCTTGATCTTGCACTCCCGATGCATAGGATAACTCCTGCTCATCAACATAACGTCTCGGAAGACGCCCTCTACCAACTTTTCGTGGAGGCATGACTATCTGAAACACGCGCAAGCAAAGATTAAAAAGGAACATTTTAGAGATGAACTCTAACGCACGAGATGAGTGTGAATGAAATGAGAAATCTTTCTAAATGTTGTAGCCTCCCAATTATAGATGTGGCACACTTCACACCGATAACTAGGACTCTACAGACACGGCTTCATAGACTCCCTAGGACTCTTGAATTCTGTGCTCTGATACCAAGTTTGTCACACCCCTAGTCTACACTCTGGGCAGGACCGGCACTCTGAGACCATTGTTGGCCCCAAGCGAACCCTTGGCCTGACTTTCTTAACTCAGTGGAAACTAACTCAACAGAATAACTTCATGCAAAGCAAAGTCATAAGACAACTTAAATGATATAAATCTCGCCAACATGGCACCTGGGGTCTCAAAATAGAATATTTACATATATAAGAGACTCATAACTAACTGACTCACTGTCTATGAGGCCTCTACAATACTGAGATGGATGTTGGGACAGACCCCACAACATCCTACTAGGACAAAACTTACAACACAAAATAACCGAGTCTTTCAGAAAGCAAGGAGGCTCACCACTGACTCTGGAGTGCTCATCTGGATCAACGACGTGCAGGATGCTGATCCGGGGTACCTGTATCTGCATCATAATAAGATGCAGGTCAACTGGCATCAGTACATGGAATGTACGAGTATGCGAGCTGGAAAACTAAGCAACATAGGCTAGAAGGAAATCTCGAAGAAACTGAATAGATTACCTGGCTCAACTCAACTCAACCTGACTGACTTCTTTCAATATAAGGCAATTTAAAACAAGTGCGATATAAAGAAGACTGTTTAAAACATGAGATGTATATAGAAATACAATAAACTGATGTATATAAAAATACAATGATGTATGTGTATGATAATACAATAACTGCTGTGGGAGTTTCTCTCATCGACAACCATCACATGAGAGATATAGTGATGATACAGCGATCGACCTCACGCTGCCAGAGCAACTTATACCCGACCAAAGGTATAAGACCTGAACTGCCTAATGGATCCACTAGTCTAATCTGAAAAGGATTCATCTAAAAAGTATGATCCTTTTCTACCCATGGTGGCTAACATGGTTCTACGGGGGATGTGGGTTCTTTGAACGCTCCCCAAATTCGGTGCTCGATACTACTCCCAAAAATGTACTGGCTCTTAAGTTTTTTTAAAACATATGTCTTTCTACTGATATGAGATAATTACTCAAAAACTAACCCGAACGCTCCTTTGGAAATCTCAGTTTCCAACCTTGTTTAAATGTAAAAACATTTCTTTAAAACTTCCTTGGGAATACATAGTTCCCTAATAACTTTGAGAAATGACTCAACTTGGAACTCTTGACTCTTTACTCTTTACTTGACTTGCAACTTGAGCCTTAGAATGAAGTGAGAACGTTCAATAAAGACTCTTGAACACTTTGAAAACTTACTTGAACTACCTTCTTAACTTTGCTTGATTTGACTCTAACTTCTCTTTAACTTGATACTAACTTGCCTTGAATTGAACTATGCATTCAAGGTGTATGATCACACGTATTTAGATGAGTTCGGGATGTTTAGAAACACTTTGGGGTGTTGGAAACAACTAGGGAACATAGGTATAACACCAAGGAACATGCATGAGAAAGCATGGAAAGAATAGGAAAACTTGGCGCTCTTGGCACTCTGAGAGGCGCAGTGCGCCAGACCATAAACTTCAGAGAGGGACTGTTGGCGTACTGAGAGGTGTGCCGCCCCAAGGGGAAATCCTCAGAGCCACTTTTGGGTCGCGCTGGCAGGCACGACGCGCCGATCCCTTGCTCAGAAAACTCGACTTTTCTCCCCTTTTTCTTCAACTCTAAACCATCCTTACTTCAATGGATTTAACCCCAAACACTAGGGATCATCAATCTCTCAACATACAATAGATTATAACTCAAAAACACAACCCAATCATGTCCCACAACCAACAATAACTTCAACAACACAACTAACAACATCAACAACAACTAAAAACTTCAACAACAAATCCAATCTTTTCTCAATCATAAAATGAGCTTGGTGTGTGGAGGAAAGGATCAACCCACACAAAGAACTCACATACCTTGATAGGGATCACCCCCGACGATTTCCACGATGGAACCTTGACAGAACTAGTTGATCTCCTCTTTCTTCTCTTCTTCTTCTCATGCCCTAGATTTTACTCTTTTAAAATGGTACCAAATGATACAAAGATCAGCCCTATACAACAATATAATCCCAAAAGAATTGGCTGGGGAAAAGACCAAAATGCCCTTAAAATTTCCGGACGAATTCCCTGCCAACTGCCCAACTTTCAATGCCCATAACTCGCTCATACGAACTCTGAATCGAGCAAACTCGGTGGCGTTGGAAAAATCAGTCCACAAGATTCACAACCATAAATGGAACTACTCCTAACTCATCCTGACCTAGGAGTTATGACTACTCAAAGTTGGCCAAAAACTCACTGATTCCCACACTTAGCCAAATTTCCAGATTTTTAAATTTTTCCAAAAATGACTATTTCCAAATTTCAAGATTTTCCATAGTTATTTCAAATTGCCGGATGTTACAAGAAGAGACCAATTTATCGAGTACATTCAACACCTATATTAAAACAATAATAAATCACAATTAGCAGTAACTCAATATCGTAACTAACTATTTCATCGATTACAAGTCAAAATGTCAAACATGTTTCACTTTCAAGTGTCACTAATGCATTAAAACTCTGAGTTATCTTTTTGTATTTCAGATTACAAAGTATGATACTTGCTATTTAAACCAAGTCATCCATCCAATCAACATCTTATTCATCTCAGGCCATCTAAATTCTAAACGGACAATCTCCTCATTAAGTCAACGAATTTATCCTAATGCTCCATTTTGACCATATTTCTTGCGCATGAAAGCATTTGAAATATATATCTCCAAAGATCTATCATTGAAATGAGTTGAGTTTCAATTTTTTTGTAAAAATTCAAGTGCATTTCGTGCTACTTTTATAACATTTATCCATTGCTCAAAGAAAGTTATGAGTTGAGTTCAGAATCTGATAGTATCAATTATGCGTCTTCATCTTTATAGAGAAATGACTCTTTTCGCAATCAAGCTCTGCTTGTAATTTGTACTCAGAATTACTGAAAAAGATGAAGAGCTCTACCTCATCATACCAAATGTCACTGTTATACCTCATCTTAAAGTTAGCACAAAATAAGCAAAATCATTCACATTTAAATCATTTGTACCTCCTTGTCCTATAATTTGCTTTTTATTATACGTTGTCCTGTCCCTTGAATTGTGTGTTTGAAATCCTGTTTTCATAGGAAGGAGTTACAATTGAAATAGCTGAGGCTGTTATTGGTGCCCTAAATGGGGAACTTTTTGCTACCGCTGAGAATGCTCCAATGGTTCATCTTGTGGTAAGCCTTAGTATTATGTGCTTATTTTTCTCTTTTAGGTTTCCACCCATACAAAGGAAAAGGATAATGAAATTCCTGCTTCTGTTATCAGGTTTTGTCCGAGTTGGCTCCTTACGTCCTGTTTGCTGAGAAACTCGGTAGGTTAAGGTTCATAGTTTAGCATTATTGTAATTATCAATAAAATTTTATTTAGAAAGTTTAGTGATGCCAGTTTTCAAGCAATTTCACCATCTTATGTTCTTGAAAGAATCCTTTTATGTTAATCAACTTTAAATTTTATAAAGATTACAACATGCTTTTCAAACAACTATATAAAAGAAATGCAATTTGTACACAGAATTAGTGAAAAAAGATGAAGAGCTTTACCTCATCATACCACAATTTTAGAACCTTCATATTAGGAAAATACTTAAGCAATAGTATACTGAATTTACCAAAAAAAAGGCAGAAGTACTCATTACCCCCTGAACTTGAAGCTTTTTATACGGTGTACACCTAAACTAAATTCCATTTTAATTACCCCCCCGAACTTGTTTATTCCTCCGTTGCGTACACCTTTTTCGTCCACCTGGCGTAGAAATTGACAACAATCTCTACTAGGCGCGTGAGGAAGTGATTTTTTGCCACATCATAACGCTACAGCGATAAAAAAAATGTAAAATCTTCATTTTTCTTTAATATTTGGCATATTTTAAACGAAAAATAGGGTAAAATGTAAATGAAAAGTAAAGGAAACAAAGATTAACACTTACTTGGTAAGAATTTCAGATAAATTTGAAATTTAATCGACCAACTTCACGACTAGAAAAACCCAAATCCAAAAGGAGTTCCGCGAAATCAGCCCTTATTCAAAAATAACTTTTAAACAATGTATTTTAAATTTAAGAAATTTATTTTTTGCAATATTAATTTATTCAGGTGGCTATTATTTATCCAGGTGAAAATCCACATCACCAATTTAGACAGCTGTCGCGCGCGTGTAGTCCCAACAGGAGTAGGTGGACGAAAAAGGTGTACGCGATGGAAGAATAAACAAGTTCGGGGGGTAATTAAAACGAAATTTAGTTTAGGTGTACACTATATAAAAAGCATCAAGTTCGGGGGGTAATGAGTACTTCTGCCCCAAAAAAAATAAAGAAGAAGAAGAGAATGTTAGCAAATTACAATATTTTATTTATAAATAAGAATTTGCAGCCCAAGTTTTTGTTCGCACTTTCAGTTGCATTTTATTGAATTTCGGAAAGATAAACATTTCTACTACAATAATTGAAATATCCTTCCATATTTCATAATAATCTATTGAAGTTCAACGATGCTAATGAAATTAGTGAATTTTATAGTATAACGTATTCATTTGCTAAAGGTTGCTTAAGTATGTATATTACGCTAAGGAAAAGACACAATAAGAAATTCAATAGAACTATTGAAGCATCACAACATACAAAAGTTAATAGTGATAAAATAACACATGTTATGAAAAGTAAATTATATTTTTCTATAGTTGTTGTAGCCTAGGAGTGTCCTTGTATATTGCACTAAGAAATTTTTTTCTCCACTTTCAAATATCCACAACCCTGTTAGCATGATAGACAACTAAATGATTGTATATATTAATGTAATTATATAGTGATATAAATTAGCATGATCATATACATTTGTTGTAGAATCATATGAATAAATATTGTGATAGAATAGCTGATTTTGAGGGATAGCAAGGCAGATTTAGAGGGATTCAATGGCAGATTTGTATAGATAGAATAGCTGATCTTTAGGGATAGGACTGGCGGATCTTTAGGGATGT
>JAJONY010022981.1:0-15442 GCA_029582405.1 Solanum gandarillasii
CCCATATTCAAAGGCTTGCTCTGTTTACTCCTAACCCATTTCCCCTTATCTTGCTGTTTCCAAGTCCCAAGATTATTACCTACAACTCTGCAAAATCTCTTATCACTTTTATTCTTCTTATGCCTCGGGGAAATAAAGTATCGAAAAATATTAGTATCGCCATCGTCTTCTCCCCCACAATGGCTCCCATAGCCATAAGTTACCCATGGTTCTTGTTTGTAAACATCACACTCCGTAATAAAACCATTGTCACACAAATCTTTTTGAGCGATAAACCTAAGAAGGTATGTGAATAACTCTGAATCTCTTGGATGAAATCGATACCCTTCTTCTTCAAACTCCATCACTCTTTCTTGTATATGATATATATTTTTCAAAGATGGAACAGAGTATATATGGGGGCTGAGAGGTATTTTCTATACAACAAAAAGTAATAAGGTTGAAGGGAATGGGAACAATTGTACGAATCAAGTATATTTATAGGCATAGTTAGTCAATTCTTGGCTTGATCGGAAACCCGATTGGTAACAAATTAGTAAAATAAATATTTAGAAACTTACCGCTGTAATCCGTCAGGTGTGTATAGTTAATATAATCATCACTTTAAATAAATCATTAGCTAATTATCAAATACTATAGTTTTTTGAGCTAATTTTAAAAAAGTACAATTAGATAACAGAAAACCCAATTGGTATTAACTTCGGAAAACTAATAGTATTTAGTAACTTACCATATCCAACAATATAACAATATTTGGAAACTTACGGTTATTTTTATTTTACTAGTATATATGTACACATGAACCCCATAAATAAATAAAAATTAAAAAAAAAACTCATTAACAAATTTTTACGAGCAAACTTAATTTATGAAACAAATACTCTTTACAAAAATTTGACATTACAAAATAAATTATTTTTTAATAAATAATAGAGTTGAATGTTTCAGTTTATTATTTTTGTCTTTTTAGTGCAGTTTTCTTAACTTTGTAGGTTCAGTTATCCACTGCTTATAAATCTTACTACTACTTTGGTCTAGTTTGAAATTCTTGTTCATTATTTTATCTAGAGAAAGGAGTTTGCTGAACATAAGAGACCTAAAGAGAAGAGGAACTAACTACGTATAACTCGAATATACGTACTAACGTACATCTAACATACTAATGTACTAGAACTCTACCTCCTTATCCTCATCAGAAGGACCACGAGAAAAAAAAAGTAGTTTACTGTTGTTGAGCTTTACTCGTGATCCAACTAAAACTAATAAGGACCTGAACCGAATGGAATGCCAAATCTCTCACGCGGATATTTAAAGAATGAAGAATCGCTACTAAACAAAAGCGAGTTGTTATATTCTAGGTGTTTTGATGATCCTCACAAATGCAGGGACCCGTCCCTGGTAGACTCTCTCGTCCACATTCAAAGTGGTGCACAATTGTAAAACTATCTTTACAGTTGTCGTGTCAGGATGGTTGGTGAAATGTGCAGCGTACTTCACCAATAGGAAGGGCGGACGAAGTTGTTTGTTTCAGTGGTCAAAATCCTTGTTGGTAATTGATATATACAACAATAAGCAAACAACATTATTCATTAAAAAAGAGAGAGAGCTAGCAAGTCTTTTCAAGAACTCAAGCACCAAAGAACACAACAAGGGACCTGGTCCTGAAAAGATTGTGCACGTGAAAAGGACGAAAAGACATCTCTCAAAAAGCTGCCAACTCCGATGTAGTTGGTGCACAACTTTTCAAGAACAACATGCTCTCATCCAATGGTTTTGTCCCATGGGTTTGTGTCCATTTTGATAATAGTCTCTTCTCCAAACACAAACCCAAGTTTTGGCAAACAAAGTTGTGAATTTCTGAAAATTCATAAGCTCAAAAAGAAAAGGCAATCTTCAAGGAAGAATACTACTCATGCTTAACAAAGGGACCTGATAGAGTGCTGAAACGTCTTTGTTGTAGTTTGAGCTTTGTGGCATATGTGCTTAAATTGTAAATCTATTCATGTGTTATAAAGGAATTAGATAATTGTTTTGGTTCAGTCAAAAAGTCTAAATAAGTTAGAGTTGATTGATTTAGTGGGCAACAATGTTGTTGCTTAGTTGAAGTCTAAATCATCTAGAGTTAGGTGGTTTAGTGGGCAACATTGTTGTTGCTTAGATGAAGTCTAAATCATCTAGAGTTAGGTGGTTTAGTGGGCAACATAATTGTTGCTTATGTTGAAGTCTAAATCATCTAGAGTCGGGTGGTTTAGTGGGCAATAGAGTTATTGCTCAGATCTTTCTTTGTAGTAGAGTTGCTACATTGAGGGGCAAGAGATTTAGAGGTAAATTCTTAGGTTACAAGAGTCTGTAATCTGAATCATTGCTCCTTTTGAGTGAAATGGAGTTTGAGTTGAAATCCTGTGAGTACAGGTTGTGGTTTTCACCGCCCTCGAGCAAGGGGGTTTCCATGTAAAATTCTTGTGCATATTTTACTTTCGGCTATTTACCTTATGCATTTATTTCAGTTACTGTTCTTGCTGAGTCAACCTGGTTCGTTGACGTATAGTGGATGTGTACATTCCATCACGAGTGAAGTGAGTAAGCACGGAACAAGCTAAATAGAAAATTGTAGCAACAAACTACTAAGGAAATGTAACACCCTAGAAATTTTTTAAGCTAAGACTCGAACCGTTCTTCATAGTGAGTGAGATTTTTGCAAGGAATTTAAAATTTATTAATTATTAAGGTCACTAGATGTTGCACCTTGAGTTCCAAGAAGAACCTAAGAGAAAAGCATTCAAGTCATTCCTAGTTTTTCTTAAGTTTTGGGTCAACTTCAAACGGCCATAACTCCTAGTACAAGATGAGTTAGGTGAGATACAAGATAGAATTAAATCCCTTCGAGTCCTCTTTCCAACGCCACCACGTTTTCTAAATTCCGAGATCTGAGTAAAAAGTTATGACTGATTTACTAACGTCGCGCAAACCTGACAGCAGCTCCGCGACGCGGAGCCAACACGGACCTCACTGCCTAGTGAAAGATCTTTCCGAATAGAAGGTCATCTAATTATTTCTTTAAGGGTATTTTAGTCCTAAAAATCCTTAGGAGGTCATCTAAATTGCCCTAAACGAATAGAAAACCAGTTTTCACAAATCAAAACCCTCTTATTCACTCCAAAGATTCTACACTCAAGAAAATCAAGAAACGCTAAGGCTAGGGTTTATCTCTCAAGATTTTCCTTCAAGTGCTGCAAGAAGATGGTTCTTTCAGGTATGTAAGCTTCCATAGTGTTGAGTTTGTACACCCACACGCCAATCATGTTAATTTCAACTTTAAATTCGTTCTAAAAGTCGAAACTTTGATGCTTTTGTTATGTATTCATGAATTTGCTTTCGTTCTTAAATTGGGCTGAGATTGAAGAGTTCTTCAAGTTAAAGTGTCGATTTATAGAGTTGTTAGAGTTAGATTCTTGTGTTCTTGTGTTGGGTATTTAAATCTAAAGAGACATTGAGAAAAAGAATCGAAGTTAGGCGAATTGAGGTTAGGAAACAAAGAAGAAATTTCGTCGGTCGAAATTTGGAACCCCCTCCGTGTCGCGTAGCCACTTCCCAGATTTGAAAATTTCTGTTTCGCGTCGCGGAGCTGACACGGAGTGTTCTACCTCAAAAGACATTTTCGAAACCAAAATTTTAAAAGCCTCTCCGCGTCGCAGACTCACTCTCAAATATTGATTTTCAGTCTTTTCTCATGTTTAGCTATCTAAAATCATTCCTAACATGATCATAACCTTGAATTCATAATTCAAATTCAAGATAGAGATGAGAGTTAAATTTTGAGAGTTCTTTCGAACATTCTAAGAAAGTCCCTTTGAGTCCTTTTGTGGAGTTTTCTACAATTTCTAGTAGCTTGTTTCAAGACTCGAGCAAGTAAGTATGAGAATGATGAGAATGTATTCATGAGTCTATTTTGTCATCACGAGATCCTTCATATCATGAAACATAACTTTTGAATTCATAATTCACATTCAAGAGAGAGTTAAGAGTAGAGTTCAAGAAAACCTTTGAGTTCAATTGTGAATCCTTTGAGATCAACTATCAAGTTGAACTAAGTTTTGAGGAAGTAATTCAGAGAATGAGAAGAGTCGTATACATGAGTTCCATATAGTTATGTAGACCATCGAGTCGAGTTGTTTCATGCCCATAATTTCGCATGAACTTCGTAAGTTGAGCATCCTTTAGAGAAGTGGTATCTTCAAGTTCTAAGCCTTTAAGTGTTGAGTTCCTAAATCTCTTTTGAGAAGCATCTTTGAGTACTTGAGTTGAATATTTCATGCTCATAATTCCGCATGAATATTATAAGTCGAACAATCTTAAGATGAGAAGTATCTTTGAGTCATTGAGTTGAGTAGTTCATGCTCATAATTCCACATGAACTATGAGTTGAGCATTCTTGAAATGAGTAGTATCATTGAAGTTCTTGAGTTCCAAGTATTTGAGTTCTATAAATGGTTATTGAAAACCTTGCATTGAGTCGTTCATGTCCATCATTCGACATGAACCACATTTTAAGAAGTCTTTTACAAACGTTTTACCTTTGTTTTAAGACTTAAGTTTTGAGTAAAGTAAAAAGTAAAGAGTTGAGTTCATTTCTCAAAAGTTATTAGGGAACTAAGTATTCCCAAAGAAGTTTATAAATGTTTTCACATTTGAGCAAGAAAGGAACTATGATTTCCAAAAGAGCCTTTGGGCTAGTTTTCAGGAAAGGAACATCGATTCCAAGAGAACTTTTAAGCTAAGATTTTGAGCAATTATCTCAAACTAAAGAAAGAGGTGTTTAAAACACATATAAGCTAAAGTATATTTTGGGAGTAGTATTGAGCACCAAATTGGGAACGTGAGTTCATATTAACTCAAATCTCCATAAGAACCATGTGGCCAACATGAGATTTAACGGGTCATACTTTTTAGATGATCACGTAAGTTAAGCTAGTGGATCCATTAAGTTAAGTTAAGGTCCTATATTGATGGCAAGGTATAGGATGGTCCTTGGCAGTGTGAGGTAAAATGTTGTATCATCACTATAGCTCTTAAGTGATGGTTGTCGGTTAGAGAAACTCTCACAGAAGTTATTGTATTTTTATATACATTAGTTTATTGTATTTTTACATACATTTCAGAGTTATGTTGTATCCTTGCATAACAGAGTTTACAGTATGTTCTTAAACAATTTGTTTCTTTATATTGCACTTATTTTAAATTGCTTTATATTGAAATGAGTTCAGTCATATTGAGTTGAGTATCCAGAGTTGAGTACCCAGAGTCGAATAACATATCTTTGAGTTGAGTATTCTATCTTTGAGTTGGGTATCTTATCCTTGAGAACTCTGAGTTGAGCAAGTTTGAGTAGTTTTGAGTATTCCTTGAGCTGAGTAAGTTTGAGAAGAGGTAAGTATGTTTCCTTTTTATCAAGTTTTAAACTTATGTTTATGCTTTAGAATTCCTCTTACATGCTCGTACATTCCATGTTCTGAGCCATTTGGCCTGCATCTTCTCATGATGCAGACACATGTATTCAGGGTCATCAACAGGAGCTTCGTTGATACATCCAGAAGTTCGAGTTAGCTATGGCGAGCCTCCTTATTTTCGGAGGATTTCATTTACTTTTCAGTTTAGTCAGAATGTCGTGGGTCTTGTCCCGACTTTCATCTTTTAACAGTTAGAGGCTTCATAGATAATCAATATAGTTGAGAAGTCTGTATTATTCATTTATTTTATTAAATGTTTTAAAGACTTAAGTGCTTATTTTATGGCGAGTTGAATATTATTTTTATATTCAAAGTTTTTCATTTGAGTTAAAGCTTTGTATTTAAATTTCATGAATTTTATTCAGATTTTAAGCTTTTGTATGCTTAAGTTAGTCTTCCGCTTGTAGTCAGCCAGGATGAGGGTTCGCTTGGGGACCAACAATGGTCTTCGAGTATCGGCAACGTTCAGGGTGTAGACTCGGGTCGTGACAGAATATAATTGTGTTAAAATTTCAAACATAAATATATTTTCAAACTCTATATTTTCGAAGATGCAAGTTTTGAAATAATTTAAAAGGTAATAGTGGAAAGTAGTCTTTTAATTATGCCCTTAAAGTTTATTTTCTTTCTTAAGGTGCATCATACCAACAATTCACTTCATATGAACTGTGAATATATAAGAAGAATTGTAATTAAAAGTATTTTTTTAAGTAGTTATTGAAATGGGAAATTTGTTTTCATTCAAGGAAAGAGGTCAAGTTTTTCAAGACACATTGAAGAATGATTTTGGAGTAAGACCTAGGAAAGACCTGTCTTGGCTTTTTGTTAATATCAAAATAATAATCAATAATTTTTTTTATCAGTTTATTGATACGTCAATAAAAACAAAAACTTCTCACTCAGTCTCAGATTATGTAATTAAATTTGATTGGATACGAAATGTAAAAAATATGAAAAGAGGCAATGTTTCAAAACTATTCTTAAAAATAGTATATCTTTATAGACTTGTTGTCAAATAAGAGAATCCAACATGCGCGGAATACTGTAAAATACTGACGGTGTCATTAAAATTTTGTAAAATACGGAAATATGTCTTTGATTAGATTGATTAAAAAAGAATGTACTTATAAATTGAGACAATAATGCGAGTACTAAAAATTCTTAATATTTTAGTGGCAACTATTGACATTGCTTTGGCATTTCAAAAGGGAATATTAGATACGCCAATGAAACTTTATTTCCAACAACAACAACATCTCCATTGTATTATTACAAGATTGAATATATGTAAATTTTATATTATTTTTTTCCAAAGGGTAAAAGGCATTTTCAATAAACCTCGACTAAAAAAGATATATTTTACAAAACAAGTTTAAAAGGAAAAATATATATAAAATAAAAAAGATGAGACAACTTTCAAAGAAAAAATATTGATTGTTAAATAACAAACATAAAAACAACAATAGTAATAAAGAATATGGTAATAAAAAAAAATAGAATGCTAATGGTAAGGAGAAGAGAGAGCGCATAAAATGCTCTAAAATAAAATCATCTCCCCGCCTCTCAAAGAATGAAATCTCTCTGACTTTGTACTAATTTTCTATCCTAATCTAAATCTTCATACTCTCTTATAACCTGGTGCGCTGGAGGTGTTGTCTTATCTAATCACTTTTTCCCAATCCTTCCTTGATCTATCTCTTCCTCTCCTTAGGCTATTATTATCAACTTCTCACACCTCCTCACTAGGCTGTCTCTGTTCCTCCTATTCACAATATGTCTTGATCATTTTAATCCCACTTTCCGCATCTTGTGCCAAGAAGGTCACACCCACCTTATCCCAAACAAATTTTCTTAATATTTCTTCTCCTAATATGTTCATACATCTATCTAGGCATCTTCATTTCCTCTACCTCTTCATCTATTGGACTTGTGAATTCTTAACTGACCAACATAGTAAGAATCGCAAACATAAAAACAACAATAGTAATACTATTGAAGAATAAGGTAATGAACAAAAAATACAATGCTAATGGTAAGGAGAAGAGAGAGCACATAAAATACTCTAAAATAAAATCATCTCACCGCCTCTCAAAGAAAGAAATCTCTCTAACTTTCTACTGATCTTCTATTCTAATCTCAATCTTCATACTTTGTTATGTCCTTGGTGTGCTGAAGATGTTGTCTTATCTAATCACCTTTTCCCGATTCTTCCTTGATCTATCTCTTCCTCTCCTTAGGCAATTATTGTCAACTTCTCACACCTCTTCACTAGGCTGTCTCTGTTCCTCCTATTCACAATATGTCTTGATCATTTTAATCCCACTTTCCACATCTTGTGCCAAGAAGGTCACACCCACCTTATCCCAAACAAATTTTCTTAATATTTCTTCTCCTAATATGTTCATACATCTATCTAGGCATCTTCATTTCCTCTACCTCTTCATCTATTGGACTTGTGAATTCTTAACTGACCAACATATGATCGATCTGACCACCACTCTATATAGTTTATCTTTCAAGCCTTGGCATGACACATTCTTAGGACAAAAAATGGCACAAAAATATTTCTAAAATTGTGCTGATCATCATTGCCCAACAATTCTATTCAGAACTAACATTTGGTGAAACCAATAAATAGAAAACCTGTTTCAAACTTTCAACATCTACTGCAATCAATAAATGGACACAACAATATATCTAAAACAATTCTCCAAAAATAGCAGATTCATAAGGTATTCTGGCATTTCCACTGAAATGCACACAGTAAAACCAATCAAAGTTTCAGGAAGTTGATCAAAGTAATTAAGGAAAACAATTGAAAACAAACAACAAACCAGTACTTAATAACACGATTACTCTATCAACAGTAGTAATCACAAACTTGTTTATTTAATTTCAGTATCTCCGGCATGCAGATCCATCTTCAAGTTCCAAGCTCTCAAAATAGCACCCATGCACTCCCACAAACGATGCTAAATCTTGTTCCTTTGGCAGATGAAAATATACCATCTTTTTGGTAACCAGATCATAAGAGTAGACTTGTCTGAGACCACAAAGATGAGTTTTTAAAACAACGACGAGAAGCTTATCATCGTTCAACATTCCCAATAGGATTGTTTTTTCGGAGAATGGTTCTAAATTGAACTTCTTAGTCCAAGAGTATGAACTCTTTTCATTCATGAGCATCCATATTTCAGTATCCTTAGTACGAGCCTCAACGGAAACCATCATCGCAAGGGCTCTTGATAAAATTATACCATGATTTTGCGACACACTTAAACCGGAGCAGCGATCTGACCGGAAGCCCAACAAGTATCAGCTCCATTGCATCTTTGTGCAAATTGCAGTTTATAACTGCATAATCTTCTTCTTCTTTATTGTTGTTTTGATCCGCCATGGAATTAACCTACAAAAATCAGTTCACAAGTTCAAATTTAGGATAAAATGTGGCTGGGTGGAACAACAGTGTTGCTATATTCCAGCCAGCAATCTATCTAGGTATCTATGCTAACCCTACTGGAAAAAATATATATATACTAACATTAGCTTGAGACTTAAAATTACGAATATACCCTTATTCCATTTTGGTAATAATGAATTTAAAGCCCTATAATATAGGCGCAACAACCGTCTTGTCCGAAGATGAATTTGGTGGGACGACAAATGAATCTTCCGTTAGGATTTTTTTTATTATTGAAAGAAATTTCGTTGTTGAAGAAGAGGGAGAACAATCAAACCAGATTTCGGGGACAAATAAACTCAATAAAATTGTCTCCTTTCTCATTGAACAACAAGTGAAACATGACGAATCCTTCTATTTGGGAACAAGCTGTTCATCATATATTACTGTTTTTTTGTTTTTTTTAATCACTTGTAGATATCATAATCAAGAATACAAAACTTAGAGGGGGACATGGCAACCTCACCTCTGATCACAAAACATAGAGCTAAGAATGGAGTAAACTCTTCTAATATTTTGTCTAGGACTAGAAGATCTTGCACTAGGAAGACTACACCAAAAGAAACCTTTAGCGGCAATTGATTTTTCTTTTAGCGGCAGTATTTAATGTCAAAAATACATTTACTGGCATTTGATTAAATGCCATTGGATCTAATGTCGCTAAAGCCTTTAGTGACATTTATGTCGAGTGCCGGTAGAGACCCTTATTATTGCTGCTAAAAGTAATTACTTTTAGCGACATTTATTTAGCGGCCTTTACTATTGCCATTAAAGCCACCTTCGAAACAAGCACATTTGCAGCTTTTGCTATTGCCGGCAAAGATAATAATTGTCACTCAATTATTGTAACGCCTTAAAACTGATAATAAATTCACCTTAATTGACATATTTAACCCTCTTTTATAACATCAAAAATAAAATTTACAAGAGAAATAAGTTCGAAGGTAATAAAGAAGAACTACCAAACTCAAAACAATGCCATTCACTTAAAATAAGAACAAACAATCTTTACATTCACTTTCTTACCTCGTAGCGGTAAAAGAAACTATGAATTATCAAAATAGAAAAAAATTGTTCAACAATGGAGAAAATAAGGCAATTAAGCCACTGTTTTTTTTCCTAATGCAAAATGTGCAACTTTCTGGATCATTGAACAAGCTCAACATTTGAATGAGTAAACCACTGTACACATATAGCGGCAGATGGTTGAGCAGTTGGCAGGGAATCCGTCCGGAAATTTTAAGGGCATTTTGGTCTTTTCCCTAGCTATTTCTTTTGGGGTTATATTGTTATGTTGGGCTGATTTTGGATCATTTTTTGGTCCCATTTTAAAAGAGTGAAAGCTAGGGCTTGAGAGTGAAGAAGAGAAGAAGAAGAGAAGAAGAGGAGAAGAAGAGGAGAAAGAGGAGATCAAGCAAGTTTTCGTCGTGGATATCGTCGGGGGTGATCCCTACTAGGTATGTGAGTTCTTAGTGTTGGGTTGATCCTTTCCCTCACACACCAAACTCATTTTATTATTGAGAAAATATTGGATATGTTGTTGAAGTTGTTTGGTTGTGTTGTTGATGTTGTTGATTGTGTTGTTGAAGTCCCTTGTTGATTTGGGACGTGATCTTGGTTGTGCTTTTGAGTTGAATCTCTTGTATGTTGAGGGATTTTGTGGTCCTTAGTGTTTGGAGTTGAAACCCTTGAAGTTAGGGTGGTTTAGAGTTGGAGAAAAGAGGGAGAAAAGTCGAGTTTTCTGGGGAAAGAAGTGGCGCGTCGCGCCTGCCAGCGCGCCCCAAAAGAGGTTCTGAACTTTCCCCCTTGGGGCGCCGCGCCTAGCAGTGCGCCCGCAGGTCCCTTCTGAGCGTCAAGGGCTGGCGCTCCGCGCCTTGCAGAGCGCCAAGGACGCCATGTTCCCCCATTTTTTTCATACTTTCTCATGCATGTTCCTAGGTATTGTACCTATGTTTCCTAGTTGTTTCCAACACTCTAAGGTACATTTAGACACCCCGAATTCATCCATAATCATGTGATCATATACCTTGAATCCATAATTCAATTCGAGGCGAGTTTGGATCAAAGTCAAGTGAAGTTAGAGTCAAGTCAAACAAGTTAAGCAGTAAGTTCAAGCAAGTCTCTAAAGCTTTTCAAGAGTCGTTATTAAGCGTTTTACCTTCGTTTTAAGGTTCAAATTTCAAGTCGAGTAAAGAGTATAGAGTTCAAGCCAAGTGAAGAGTCTCAAGTTTCAAGTTAAGTCAAGGGCATAAAGTTGAGTTCATTTCTCAAAGTTATTAGGGAACTATGTATTCCCAAAGAAGTTTTAAAGAAATGTTTTTACATTTTAACAAAGTTGGAAACTGAGATTTCCAAAGAGCCTTCGGGCTAGTTTTTGAGTAATTATCTCAAATCAGCAGGAAGACATATGTTTTAAAAACATAAGAGCCAGTACATTTTTGGGAGTAGTATCGAGCACCGAGTTGGGGAGGCGTTCAAAGAACCCACAACCCCCATAGAACCATGTTAGCCACCATGGGTAGTAAAAGATCATACTTTTTAGATGAATCCTTTCCCAGATAGACTAGTGGATCCATTAGGCAGTTCAGGTCTTATACCTTTGGCCGAGTATATGATGCTCTGGCAGCGTGAGGTCGATCGCTGTATCATCACTCTAGCTCTTATGTGATGGTTGTCGGTTAGAGAAACTCCCACAGCAGTTATTGTATTTTCATACACATAAATTATTGTATTTTTATATACATCAGTTCATTTGTATTTCTATATACATCTCAGGCTTATTGTATCTTTGTATACACACAGAGTTTATAACATGTTTTAAGCAGTCTTTCTTTATATCGCACTTGTTTTAAAATTACCTTATATTGAAAGAAGTCAGTCAGGTTGAGTTGAGTTGAGCCAGGTAAGCTTTTCAGTTTCTTCTAGATTTCCTTCTAGCCTTTGTTGCTTAGCTTCCAGCTCGCATACTCGTACATTCCATGTACTGATGCCAGTTGGCCTGCATCTTATGACGATGCAGATACAGGTACCCCGAATCAGCATCCTGCACGTCGTTGATCCAACTGAGCACTCCAGAGTCAGTGGTGAGCCTCCTTGCATTCCGGAGGACTCAATTATTTTGTTTTATTAGGGTGTTGCGGGGTCTGTCCCAACATCCATCTCAGTATTTTAGAGGCTTCATAGACAGTCAGTCAGCTAGTTTTTGAGTCTCTCATCTATGTATATATGTAAATATCCTATTTTGAGATTTGAGTTGCCTTTGTGGCCAGATGTTATAAGTTAAGTTGTTGTGTAATCCTTGCATTGCATTAAGTTATTCTGTTGAGTTAGGTTTCCGCTGAGTTAAGAAAGCCAGGCCAAGGGTTCGCTTGGGGCCAGAAATGCTCTCCGGGTGCCGGTCTCGCCCAGGGTGTAGGCTCGGGGCGTGACAAAATCAATTCTGCAAGATAATGATGAGCTTGCTAATAACATCACAGACTTAGCAGTAAAATGCTTGAATGAGGATTCGAATGAACGCCCAGATATGAAGGAAGTCTATGTCAACTTGTCCAATTTGGTTGAAACAACAACGTCTAATAAATCAATTATGCAAGAACAATAAGGAAGACCTTACCATCTTGTCCAAATATAGTAACTCAAACATGTAAAGCTCCATGTATAAGCAGAAAATCAACATTTTGTATTTTGTATTAGCAGAATATCGGCATGAGTATGCTATAAATGTCTGCAATTTCATCTTTCAAATTATTCTACTACTATTGGACTAGTCACCTAGTGTTACCTAGAAGGACTACAATGTAACATACCTAAGACAATAGCTTCAAAATTTGGTATAACAAGGATATAGATTTGGAGAAAGACCTACCTGACATAATCCCAATATTCTTCCTCCCAGAAACATGGCCTATAACAGATGCAAAAAGGAGGGATGTTTTCAGTATATCTATGATAGTGTTAAAGAAGGGAGGTTTCCACAGCTCACTACAATATTATGAAAAGCAACTTTAAGATAACACATTAAAACAATCACGAAAATAAATAGCGTAAGCTTGAGACGAAATAACAGAAACTTGGCTGGAAAAACCAGTAGCTTCTCTGATTATGTTTCGGTGTTGCTGGGTACCCTTCTCAAGAATCTCAACGATAAGAACCAATAGCTTCTCTGATTATGTTTCGGTGTTGCTGGAGAGAGGATTCACTTCAGCGTAGCAAGTACAATAATACATGAAAGTTGTAACCATATATTATTGAACCTCAGAATCATTGGTCTACGTTGTCTACACTAAAATTTAGAAACATATAGATTATGGAATGTGCAACGTGAATTTTGGGGACATACCTTTCTGTTTTGTCCGTTCAATTACAACTTTCTTGCTAATTATTGTTTTAGTACTCTAAACCCCTTTCGGGAAGTAGGTGTACTAGCTTATTCACTAATTAGAGTGCTGCACTACTAGCATACATGACCAAATAACAAATTATATATAAATTGTTTAACCTCCCTGAAATTCTAAATAAACAGCAGAAACTCTTGACCTCAGAACTCAAGATGCAGATGTAATGATCGATAATTCAACCAAATATATGTTTTTGATCCTAACAAAGAATCTGATTTGTATGCATTACCCTTTTACCTCATCTCAGAAAAGAAACAAGAAAAAGAAGAGGGCACTTTCAATACTCTTCAGTTCCAAGCATATGTTAGCTTAACGATACCAAGGTAGGCTTCTGAAGTCCAACATATAGTATACTGATTTGTATGCATTACCCATTATGGTTTTTCCAAACTATTCTGTACTGTATAGAAGCCTACAGATATATGTTTGGACTTTAAGAGCTATATTGCTTGCTGTTCATCAAAGTATTATTCTAGCATTTGGATTACATGACATGTTTAAAGGCTTCGTTGGTTTATTTGGTTTTCCTAAGCCCTACATAGACGACATATGGACTTGCATCAACTAGCTGCCTGTTCCTATTTGTTTTGACAGGGATTTGCACCACCAGATACTTCACCTTCCTATCCCAGGTATCAAGCTCAAATGTCTTAAATGGCATTACTTGGTCGGTGTGAGTCTAATATTGTAACACTAAGGTCTCCAATTCGACTGTAACCATGGGGATGCAAATCAAACGATATACATTTTCTCAATCAATAACAATTGTAAAGTAACAGAACTCCCAATGCAAATCAATTAATGTGAAAACAATCACTACTTCGGTCAGTTCTGTATAAGTGACAGAACTCCCAATTGTAACATCAGATATACATTTTCTCAATCAATAACAATCTTCTCTCTTTTCTGGAAATTATAGAACTCAATTAGGGCTCTAGAGTGAACTGTATAGACTTTTTGCCAACTAAGAGAATCCAACATGAGTAAAATATCGATGTTGTTACTAAAAAAAATTTAAAATAAGGAAATGTTTCTTTTATTAGGTTGATTAAACAAGAATGTATCGTATGAATTGAAATAATCATAAGTATTAAGAATTCTTAATATTTTAGTGGTAACTATTGACATTGCTTTGGCATTTCAAAGGGGAATATTATTAGATGCATCAATTAAACTTTATTTCCAACAACAACATACACGATGTATTATCACAACATTGAATATATGTGAATTTTATCAAACCTAACCAAACTAAACCAAATATCGATTTCCAAAGTTTAAAACCAAACCTAACCAAACCAAACAAAATATCGGTTTGGTTCGAATTGCGATTTGATTTGGTTTTTAACCATAACCATGAACAACCTACTTCCAATGAATTTAGAACCCTATAATGCACGCAATTACAACCGTCTTGTCCGAAGAGACATTTATTATCTTTAAAATGTGTTATGGCACTTTTCCGACAATCTTCCATTTGCCAAATAACTGGTATGACATGCCTTCATCAACCTTTCTAAGTTTTACTTTCTAAATTTCTGCTTTAAGTGGCTAGCATTGTAAGTCCGAATCGAGTAAACCTATTTTTAGGTGTGTTCATGTTGAAGAAAAAAAGGCGGACTTTGGGTTCATATGAATTTGGTGGGATGACATGTCACGCCCCAAGCCTACACCCTGGGCGGGACCGGCACCCGGAGACCATTGCTGGCCCCAGGCGAACCCTTGGCCTGACTTTCTTGACTCAGCGGAAACCTAACTCAACAGAATAACTCAATGCCATGCAAAGACATAAACAACTTAACTGATAAAGATCTGGCCCAAAAGAGCAACTCGAGTCTCAAAATAGACTATTTACATATATACATAGAAGAGAGACTCAAAACTAACTGACTGACTGTCTATGAAGCCTCTAAAATACTGAGATGGATGTTGGGACAGACCCCGCAACATCCTAATAGAACAAAACTAAGTACACAAAACAATTGAGTCCTCCGGAATGCAAGGAGGCTCACCACTGACTCTGGAGTGCTCAGCTGGATCAACGACGTGCAGGATGCTGATCTGGGGTACCTGTATCT
>JAJONY010022983.1:0-10400 GCA_029582405.1 Solanum gandarillasii
GAATATACATCAATATATACTAAAATATTGGCAAACCAATTTTGCATATAAACCCTAACTTCAAAATACAACTATGAAAAATGTTTAAAATCCTACTGAAAGTAAACAAAAAATCAGTTACATACTGAAATAGAAGAGAATTTACCTTCTAGATCGAGATTCCAGAAGAAAAGATTCTTCAAGTGAAATATGTTCTTCAAAAAATTCTCCTTGGAGAATTGAATAATGAAAATGGAATGAGGTGAAAAATATGACGTTTCCCTCCTAAATTTAGTGGGTGGGTCTAATAAAAATGGGTTAGGGTTGAATTATTAATTGGGTCAAAAATTTTAGTGGGTATCCTAGTTGGCAGCCTATGTGGCGGAATTAGTGTCGTGTGGCTTGCCAAATCACTTCTGTTAAGTCCTAAGGGTAATTGTGGTCTCTTAAATTAACGGTAGGGGCATTTTTGATCCTAAAATGTAACGGAAGGTATAAGTGGTCTATATCTCATAGTTCAGGGGCATTTTTTTACCCTTTTTCGTATTTTCAAATATTCATGAATCGATTACACATGAAAAATTGATAAAAATCTTGAATTCCTCTTTTCCTCTTTTCTAACTCCTAAACGCTAAAAAAAGTAGCGTTGATTCTTTAGAGGTTATGGGTATGGTCCACTAGGTCATTTTTTTTAGACAAGGGTAACTTTGTATTCACAAAAAACTCATCATCTGAGAAATGATGAGAAAGAATCTTACACCCACCAAAAGTATGGGAAATCCTACAGGAGGATTGCAAAAGTAGAAGAACTTTACAAGTTTTTTTTTTGGTAATGAATTAAACTAGTCCTATTGTATCCCCCAGCTCTTGTTTATACCAAAAATACAATAAACTAAGACTCTAACTCTTTATCTTTTGAATGTTGCTACTCTTGCTTTCAAAACATCTGGTATTCCGTTCCTTCCATAGTGTCCACAAGATACATGCTGGAATGGTCATCCACCAGTTCTTCTTTGACCCTTCACTATCGATACCTTTCCAACTGTTAAGCAACTCCATAGTGGACTTTGGCATCGCCCAATTGACTCCAAGAATACTGAGGAACATGTCCCACAACTTTGTGGTTGTTATGCAATGCAAGAATAGATGAAAGTTGTTCTCTGCGTCTTGACCACACATAAAACATCTTAAATAGATTGACATTCCTTTTCCTTGTAGCACTCCATGAGTTAGACATGCTCTTCTAATTGCCAACCATATGAAACAAGAGACTTTCAGTGGGCTTGTGACCTTCTAGATTTACTTCCAAGGCCAGAAACTTGTTGTGGATTGATTGTTATTCTTCTTCCAGTAGCAAGATTTAACTGTAAAAACCCCTTTATCGTGGAGCAACCAAATAGGTTTGTTAGCTCCATTAAATATCCTAGGAAACATAATCAACAATCGAAGGAATCTTGCAATCTTTTTAAAGATATTTTGCAATCTCTAAAACTTTCCAGTCATTCAGAGCTCACCTGAAAATCAAATTCCATCCTTGGGGACTCCAAACTAGTGACACTCAAGTATTTTTTTTGAACTTAAGACATATAACCGAGGAAACAAAGTTCTTAAATTGGTTTCCTCTATCCAGAGACCAGAGTTCATTCCATATTCTTACTCCATCACCCAATTAAAAGGAGATGTTAGTATAGAATTATAGCCATAACCATATGATGGACTTCCAGACACAACAACCAAAAGTACCCAAAAATTCCGCAGTAGATCATTGATTTAGCAAACCATATTTCTCAGCAATAAATCTTCTCTATAGAGCCCTGTCATCTATGCAAAATCTCTAGAGCCACTTTTGCATTAGGGATTCATTTTGAATATTAAGGTTTTTGTTCCCTAACCCCCAATATTCTTGCTGAGTGTGAGGGTATCCCATTTAACTAGATTGTACCCTATATTTTCCTCACTTACTTGCCACAAGAAGGATCCCCATAACCCATTAATATTCTTCTCTATACTCTTGGGAATCAGGAACGAGCTCATCATATAAATAGGGAGGGCATTCATTAGAGATTTGATAAGTGTCAACCTACCTCCCAAATAAAGATATTGGCACTTCCACCTTGATAGTTTTCTGCCACTTCTTTCCAAGACTTCATTACATACCTCAGTCTCTTTGTTTTTGGCTCCCAAAGGTAAATCAAGATATTTGGTTGGAAGGGGAACCATCTGGCATCCAAGAGTATCTGCTAGCAGTTGCAAATTGTTCGATGGACGAAACTCTTATGCCAATTAACATACAATCCAAAAATACCTTCAAAAATAATTTGGATAACTCAAAGGTGTTTGATCAGAGATACATCTGCATCACAAAAAACTAGTGAGTCATCAACATATAATAGGTGACTAACTTCCATAGCATTACTCCTGTTAGGTGAAGCATAGAAACCCTTAATCCACCCATTGCTCTTTGCCATTCGGATCGTGTGGTAAAAATCCTACAGGGATAAAATAAAAAGAAAAGAAGACGTGGGATCTCCCTGGCTCAAGCCCCATTGAGACTGAAAAAACCTATAATTACTATCATTTATGATGATGGAGAACTTCATAGTGGATATACAATAACTTGTCCAGTTTATTCATTTGGTACCAAAACCTATATCTTTTAGAACTTTGAGAAGGAAGTACCAATTAATATGGTCATAAGCCTTCTCAATGTCCAACTTACACAAAATTCATACGGTCTTCCGTCTCACCTAGAATCCACCAACTCATTGGCTAGTAGAATTGTGTCAATAATTTGTCTATCCTTCGGAAAAGCCATATGATGTTATCTTGTAGACTCCTATTAGACTAGTTGGCCTAAAATCCCTAAGTGGTTATGCCCTGCCTTCTCTGGCATAATGCTATAAAAGGGACATTTAATGACTTCTCAAAAACTTCCTTTTGATGAAAGTTCTGAATGGTATGCATTAAGTCTTATTTCAAAATGCCCCAACACTATTTAAAATTGCTTTACAACTTAGATCAATTCTAATTCTATCATGTCAAGGTGCTTTGTCACCATTACACTGCTTTACAACTTAGAGCAATTCTAATTCTGAGAAAGGTCTCTGCAACCAATCTTATTCCTCTTGAGTGATCTAGGGACAATCTACCATCTTAAATGATCGTCTCTCGGGTTTTGATTCTATGTAAAGCTTTTTTCATAGAATTCTATCATGGTCATTTGACTTCTCCAGGTTCTTTGATTTCCACCCCACGAGACACAAACCTATCAATAGTGTTGTACCTCCGGTGTGCAGAAGACATTCTTTGAAAAAAATTGATGTTATTATCCCATGTTTCTACCACAAAATTATGAATTTCTACCTCCAAATTGACTCTTCATTTTTTGCCAGCATCTCAAGTTCCACAAGATTTGTGGCTCTCACTACCATTTTGTCTTCTGTCAAGACCCTATTATCTTGAGCTAACTCAAGCTCTGCTAGATCATGCAATAGTGTTTTTTTTTCCTTTTAGTATGTTCCCAAGAATGAATTTGCTCCCGACTTTGAGCTTCTCTTTCAATATTTTTAGTTTGGCACAAAGCTTGAAATCTGGGCAATCTTCGACCACTATGTCATTCCACTATCCTCTAACCAAGTCGTTGAACCTTTCCACCTTAAGCCACCAAATTTCAAATTTGAAACTAGATTTTTTGTTCTCCTGGTTTCCACATTCAAGTATGATAGCCAAAAAATCGTAGGATACAGATATCACATAAAATTCATGGATTATAACACTTGAAAAATGAAAAAATCTCTTTTCCCGATTTGACACCCATTTGAATTAGAAAAAAAATCTATATTTTCCCCTCCATAATGCACACTGTTAATTAGGTCGTCACGACGCCCACAAAAAAAATTGGATTAAAAATTGTCAAGATGCACATATCACTAAAATCCATGGACTATAACACACAAAAAATAGAAAAATTCATATTTTCCGATCCGGGCCTCATTTGAACTTGAAAATACCTACATTTGCCCCTCTGAACCAACGCACACTATTTAATAGATCATCACAGACACCCACAAAAAGTTTTAGCCAAAATATCGCTAGGCGCACATATCACACAAAATCCATGGACTTATAACACATGAAAAATGCAAAAATCTCAATTTCCTATCCGAGACTCATTTGAATTGGAAAAACCTACATTCACCCATCTGAACCAACGCACGTCATTAAGTAGGTCGTCACGGACGTCCATTGAAAATTTTTGACGAAAAAACTAATGGAGGTACATATCACATAAAATCCATGGACTATAACACACGAAAAATGGAAAAATCACTATTTCTCGGTAAGGAACTTGTTTGAACTTGAAAAAACCTACGTTTACCTTTCCAAATCACCGCGCTCTGTTTAAAAGGTCGTCACGAATTTCCACAAAAAAATTGGGCGAAATATCTGTCGAGCGCACATATCACACAAAACTCATGGACTATAACACACAAAAAATGAAAAAATCACTATTTTCCATTCTAGCCTTGCTTGAACTTGAAAAACAAAACTACATTTGCCCATCCAAATCAACGCACACCATTTAATTGCTCGTCACGGACGTCCAAGGAAAATGATGGCCAAAAAACGTTGGTTGCATATGTCACACAAAATTCATAAACTATTACATAAGAAATACAAAAATATCACTATTCTCCTTTCTGGGATTATTTAAACTTGAAAATACCTTTGTTTCCTCCTATGAACCAACACACCATTTAATAGGTTGCCACAAATGACCACAAAAAAATTTGGTCAAAAATCGTCGACCGCACATATCACACAAAATTCATGGACTAACACACGAAATATGAAAAGATCACTATTTTTCGTTACGAGCCTTGTTTGAATTTGATAATACCTACATTTTTCCCTCCAAACCAACACGCGCCATTTAATAGGTTATCACAGGGACCCACATAAAATTTCTGCCAAAACAATCGCTAGACTCACATATCGCACAAAATCCATGGACTTATAACACACGAAAAGAATGGAAAAAAATCACTACTTCCTATTCTGGGCTTCATATGAACTTGAAAATACCTACATTTTTCCCTCCGAATCAACGCACACGATTTAATAGGTCGGCACGAACGCTCATAAAAAAATTCGGCCAAAAAACTACTGAGCGCACATAACCCTCAAAATTCATAGATTAATACACACGAAAATCAAGGAAATCACGTAATTTCTAAAAGTTGGCTCATAAATGCGAAAATATGCCTAAAAATAGTGGGACTATATGTAATGCTCCCCAACACATTACACAAATCATCATTAAGGCTTTTCAAAAAAAAAATTCGGGTGCCCACAGGCGCACACAAAAAAACCAAGAAATTTATCTAATTCCTAAAAGTTGGCTCGTAAATGTAAAAATATGCCATAAAAATGGTGGTACTATATGTAATTCTCCCCTAACTTATTACGAATATCCTCATAAATTTTTTTAGAAAAAAAATTCGTGTGCCCTATGCCGCCAAATCCATGGGCTAATACACACGAAAAATTATGAAAGTCACGTAATTTCTAAAAGTAGGCTCATAAATAAGAAAATATGCCTTATAAATTGGTAGGACTATACGTAATGTTTCCCCAACTCATTGCAGAGGTCCTTACAAAGTTTTTAAGAAAAAAATTCAGGTGCCCTAAGACGCTAGATCCATAGGCTAATATACACGAAAAACCAAAAAAGTCACGTAATTCCAAAAAGTGTGCTTGTAAATTGCGACCTTGGTAATAAGTTGGGAAACATTAAGTATATTCCTATCGTTTCTGTCATGCATATTTTCGCATTTATGAGCCAACTTTTATAAATTACCCGATTTTCTTATTTTATCGTGTGTATTATTATTAGCCCATGGATCTGGCACCTTTGGGGCACCCGAAATTTTTTCTAAAAAAATATATATATCATGACCTCTTTAATGATTTGGGAAAGCATTATGTATAACCCCGTAGTTTTTTCACGCATATTTTCGCATTTACGAGCAAACTTTTAGGAATTAGCTAATTTTCATCGTTTTTCATGTATATTAACCCATGGATCAGTCACCTTTAGGGCACCCAAATTTTTTCTTATGAAACTATATGAGGACCTATGTAATGAGTTGGGGAAACATTACGTATAGTCCCGTATTTTTTTCATGCATATTTTCGCATTTACGATCCAACTTTTAGGAAATTATCCGACTTTCTTATTTTTTTCGTGTGTATTATTAGCCCATTGATTTGGCGCCTTTGGAGCACCCGATTTTTTTTTTTGAAAATACTATATGAGGACCTCCTTAATGAATTGAGGAAGAATTACATATAGTTCCGCTATTTTTTTCACACATATTTTAACAATTACGAGCCAACTTTTATAAATTACTCGACTTTTGCTGTTTTTTGTGTGTATTAGACCATGAATCTGGCATCTTTGGGGCACCTAAATTTTTTTGCTGAAAAAACTATATGAGGACCTCTGTAATGAGTTAGGGAAACATTACTTATAGTCTTGCCATTTTTTCACGCATATTTTTGCATTTACAAGCCATCTTTCAGGAATTTGCTGACTTTTTCGATATTTCGTATGTATGAGCCCATGGATCTGACGCCTTGGAGGCACCCGAATCTTTTACCTGAAAATAATATAAGGATCTATGTAATGAGTTGAGAAAACATTACATATAGTCATGCCCTTTTTTCATGCATATTTTCTCCTTTACGAGCCAACTATTAGGAATTACCCGACTTTCTTATTTTTGTGTGTATTAGGCCATGGATCTGACATCTTTGGGGCACTAAATTTTTTTTTCCAAATAATCTATATGAGAACCTACATAATGAGTTCAGGAAGCATTATGTACAATTCCGTCTTTTTTTCCACTAATCTTTTCACATTTATGAGCCAACTTTTAGAAATTACCCGACTTTTACCTTTTTAGTGTGTATTAACACATGGATTTGACTCCTTTGTGGAACCCAAAATTATTTTTCTTAAAAACCAATATGAGGACCTACGTAATGAATTTAAGAAGCATTATTTATAGTCCTGTCATTTTTCACGCATATTTTCTCATTTAGGAGCCAACTTTTGGGAATTGCCTGACTTTCACTATTTTTCGTGTGTATTAGCCCGTGTATCTGACGCCTTTGGGGAAACCTCTGTAATGAGTTGGGGAAGCATTACGTATAGTCCCACAGTTTTTTCTCACGTATTTTCACATTTAAGAGCCAACTTTTAGAAATTACCCGATTTTCACTATTTTTTGTGTGTATTTGCTCATGGATCAGATGCCTTTAGGGCACCCAATTTATTTTCTTGAAAAAATAATATGAGGACATCCATAATGACATGGAGAAGAATTATGTATAGTCTCTCCATTGTTTTCACCTATATTTTTGCATTTACGAGCCAACTTTTAGGAATTACTTGACTTCACCATTTTTTGTGTATTAGCCACTAGATCTAGCGCTTTGGAGACATCCAAATATATTTTCTGAATATACGACATGAGGACCTCCATAATAAGCTGGGAAAGTATTACGTATAGTCACACAAATTTTTTCACGCATTTACCAGCCATCTTTGAGAATTATCATACTTTCGCCATTTTTCGTTTATATTACCCTATGGATCTGGTGCCTTTAGGGTACCTACAATTTTTTTTTAGAAAAAACTATATGAGCACCTCTGCAATGAGTTTGAGAAGAATTACATATAGTCCCATCATTTTTTCACGCGTATTTTTGCATTTACGAGCTAACTTTTAGGAATTACCACACTTGCGTAGTTTTTCGTGTGTATTAGCCCATTGATTTGGCGCCTTTGAGGCACTAGAAAATTCTTCTAAAAAACTATATGATGACCTCTATAATGAGTTGGGGATGCATTACGTATAGTCCCGCCATTTTTTCACGCATATTTTCGTATTTACCAATCAACTTTTAGGAATTACCCGACTTACCATTTTTTGTGTGTATTAGCCCATGGATCTTGCGTCTTTGGGGCACCTAATTTTTTTTCCTGAAAACAACTATATGAGGACTTCCGTAATGAGTTGGGGAAGCATTACATATAGTCCATCCATTTTTCACGCATATTTTTGCATTTACGTGCCAACTTTAAGAATCACCCGACTTTTCCAGCTTTTCGTGTGTATTAGCCTATGCATCCGGTGCCTTTGGGAACATAATTTTTTTTCTAAATAAACTATATGAGGACCTCCGTAATGAATTGGGAAAACATTACGTATAGTCCGACCGTTTTTATATGCATATTTTCTAATTTACGAGCTATCTTTTAAGAATTACTTGACTTTCACCATTTTTCTAGTGTATTAGCCCAAGGATTTAGTGCCTTTGGGGCACACAATTTTTTTTTTAAAAAAACTAAATTAGAACCTCCGGAATGAGTTGGAAAAGAATTACGTATAGTCTCGTAGTTTTTTTTACGCACATTTTTACATTTATGAGCTAATTTTAGAAATTATCCGACTTTCACCATTTTTCGAGTGTATTAGCCTATGCATTTGGTGCCTTTTAGGAGACATTTTTTTTCTAAAAAAATTGAATAAGAACCTCTGTAATGAGTTAGGGAAGGATGCCTTCGGGAACGCGGACACAGGTGGTGCATGGTTGTCGTCAGCTTATACTGTAAGGTGTTGGGTTAAGTCCTGCAACGAGATAATTATGTATATTCTCGCAATTCTTCGAGTTTCACCGTTTTTAGTGTATTAACCAATGGATCTGACGCATTTGGGGCATCCAAAATTGTTTCCTAAATAAACTATATGAGGACCTCCATCAGGAGTTGGGGAAACATTACGTATAGTCCCACCATTGTTTCACGCATTTTGCACTTTCGAGCCAACTTTTAAAAATTATCCGAGTTTTGCCATTTTTCGAATGTATTAGCCTAAAGATCTAGTGCCTTGGGGGCACACAATTTTTTTTTTGGAAATAACTAAATGTGAACCTCCGCAATGAGTTGGAGAAGAATTACATATAGTCTCCCAGTTTTCACGCATATTTTAACATTTATGAGCTAATATTTAGGAATTACCCGACTTTCACATTTTTCGAGTGTATTACCCCAAAGATCTGGTGCCTGAGGCACACAAAATATTTTCTGAAAAACTAAATGAGAACAGCCGTAATGAGTTGGGGAAGAATTACATATAGTCTCACAGATTTTTTTCACGCATATTTTCACATTTACGAGCTAACTTTTACGAATTCTCCAATTGTCACCATTTTTCGGTCTATTAGCCCATGTATCTGGCGCCTTTGGGGCACTCAAAATTTTTCTTTGAATAAACTATATGGTGACCTCCGTAATGAGTTAAGGAAGCATTACGTATAGTCCCATCATTTTTTCACGCATATTTTCGCATTTACGAGCAACCTTTTAGTAATTACCAGACTTTTAGAATTTTTCACATGTATTTAAGCCCTTGGATCCGGCGCCTCTGGGGCACCAGAAAATGTTTTCTAAAAAAACTATATGATGACTTTCGTAATGAATTGGGGAAGCATTATGTATAGTCTCACCTTTTTTACACATATTTTTTTGCATTTACGAGCCAACTTTTAAGAAATACTAGACTTTTGCCATTTTTCATGTGTATTAGCGCACAGATTTGGCGCCTTAGGGGCACTTAAATTTTTTTCTGAAAAATACTATATGAGTACCTTCGTTCTGAGGTTGGGAAGCATTACTCATTGTCCCTCCATTTTTTTCACGCGTATTTTCGTTTTTATGAGTCAACTTTTAGAAATTACCTGACTTTCACCATTATTCGTATGTATTAGTCTATGGATTTGGCGCATTTAAGATACCTAAATTTGTTTTTCAAAAAACAATACGAGGACCTCTGTAATAAGTTAGGGAAACATTACGTATAGTCCCGCCAATTTTTTACAAATATTTTCATATTTAAAAGCAAGGTTTTGAAATTACCCAACTTTCATCGTTTTTCGTGTGTATCAGCCCATAGATATGGCGCAGTTAGGACACTCGAAATATTTTTCTAAAAAAACTATATGGGGACCTCCATAATGAGTAAGGGAAGCATTATATACAATCCTATCATTTTTTCACGCATATTTTCGCATTTACGAGCCAACTTTTAGGATTTACCCAATTTTCGCCATTTTTAATGTGTATTAGCTCATTAATCTGACGCATATGGGGCACCCGAATTTTTTTTTTGAAAAAACTATATGATCATCTTCGTAATAAGTTGAAGAAGCATTATGTATAGTCCCACCACTTTTTTCACTCATATTTTCGCATTTACAAGCCACATTTTTTAAATGTCCAACTTTCATCGTTTTTCGTATGTATTAGTCGATATATCTTGCGTCACCTGCAAATTTTTTCTGAAAAAAATATA
>JAJONY010022984.1:0-10789 GCA_029582405.1 Solanum gandarillasii
TAATAATTTGATGTAAAAGTTAATGTTTTATTTCTTAAATTTAAAACATGGCATTTACCTTAGAAAAATAAAATTTGTTACCTTTGAATTCACACTATAACTATATACAAGCTTGCAACAGAAAAATACATGTAGATAAAGTTTGTTATATCGCTAATGATTGATATTCTTCAAGCTTGATCCTGACGAGTTCCTTTCATAAGGTCATATATATGTTGTTCTCTCCCATATTCTAACAAATAAAAATCAGGCATAAAAATTACATACAAAGATAATAATTGTGGAGACAACACTGATAATGCTAAAATAAAATTAAAAAAAGGAAAAAAGAAGAAAGAAACTTCTTGGAAAAAGAGTTTCAAATGAAAAGAAGCAAAATAAAAAGAAGAAAAATTGAAAGGAAATTATGAATGAAAAAGACAGAATGTTGTGCAGTGTAAGACATTTGCTTGAGTATTTATAGTTAGTAAAATAATTAGTAACATACGAATATGAAAAGATAGATAACGTACATTAGACTAATTATAATTGAATGACTTTAGTTGTGACTATCTTTAATATTTAAGTCATGTTTTTTTTGTATTTTAAAAATTGAAAAATGGTATAAAAAACCACCAAAAAAAGATAAATATTTTTCTAGCTCTTAGAGGCATGCCACATTGCGATTCTAGATTCAGATTTATATATATATATATATATATATAGATTTTAACTTGCATATGTGAGGTGAAATTTATTTCTTGAAATCGTTCGAGTGTTTTGGTGAAATGAATATTTATGTTATTAGAAATGGAGTCAAAATTTAAAATTTATAGATTCTGAATTTGTTATCAAATCAAAGCTCATTTTAATTATTTTTTCTTTTCAAAATTCATTATTTCAAGTTTTCATCTTACGTGGTGATGAGAGGTGGTTGGGAAGACCTCTACCGCGTTCATTTAAATCCAAAAAGTTACAACCAAATGGAGGGAGACATGAAGCCTAGCCTCGATATTTTAGGACAAGAACAATCACATCCTATCAATTATGAGAATCGAGAGACCTTACTACTAACAGATTGGATCGTTACATGATCAAGCTATCGCAATCTCTAATAAAGTCCAAATTAATCTCCTTGGGAACTTAGTGAACATTTAACTAAATAGACAGTTATTTCACAATCATTTATATAATTTATTAAATCAAGATAAGTTCTTAATCTAAAAGGGACACCTACCCTGTCCTCTTCAACATCCATAATTGAGTTATATTAGGATCACCATCAAATACTTATACGAATATTTAATGAATTTTCTAATATAAATACATAATTTAAGTAAAAGTTATCGAATTCATTTGAATTTGTACCTAGATCTACCACTTAGCCTCTAAATGTTATTTCTCTATTTTTAACTAGAAATTTTGAATTCAAGTTCTGGAACAGTATTCCTTAGCTTCTGATAGTAATAGTAGGCCCTATGCAGTACGAAATCAAATTAGTTAGATCACAATGAAAATTGAATTATTGATGCATAACAAAACACGTGTTTTTTTCTTAGTCTACCTTGATATGATATCATGATATCTAGTGACAATTAGCTAGTCTTGTTTGCTATTTATTCTTGAGTCATGTATACATTGAAAATTTATGAAACTTAACAAAATGAGCTTAATTTCAATTAGAATTTTAAGAAGTTAATCTAAATCTCTATCCTAAATTCTAATTAAGATTAAACTCGTTATCGAAGTACTAGACTCTATAACATCTAAGTTTTCTTTTGAACCAATTCAATGTCATGTTAGATCATACCAATTTTTATAATAACATTGTCATATTAGTTCATATCATTTTTGTAATGACATTAATTTTGTTATAACACTAAAACAAAAAAGACCTAAACAATTATTTATAAATAGATTTGACTATACGACCTCACTCAAGTTGCACATACTTTGAACCAAAATAATAATACTTTATCTTATGTCTTGTTAACATCAAAGCCGCTCATTAGCCCGTCACCGTTAAACTCTTTAGGAGGTACTATACATTTTGTATTGTTGTGCTTATTTCTCTAAGGATTAAAATAATAATAATAATAAAAATAAAAAGAATCAAAGCTCATTTGTCTTTACACAATAATTTGAATTTCTCAACTCTGCTTTCGGTTACAAAAATTTAAAAAGTAATTATTGACTATCAAGGTATTTGGCACTTAGCAAATAACCAATAAAATTCTTGCGTTCACACACTTAAATATTTTGTGATTTTTTTTTATTTACAAATTTTCTCTTATTACATAAGAGAGAGTTTTAAGTTGAAGCAGATATGTTTTCGTTGACATGCCTGCTTTATCAAGGATAGTTTTGAAAAAAAAAAAATTTTGTTCTACTTTAATTTAATTAGTGTACAATTTTTTTTGAAATAATGGGACTCGCTTTAGCTATCTATAGTTATAGTTTTATTATTTTGAACGTCAGTAAAATAATCATCGATCAATGATGAATACTATTTTAACTATGGACATCTTAACGAACCTTTACACCAAAAATATGAGATGATTTACTACCACACAAATATATATTATAATTTATTTCAGAGTAAAAATTATAATCATTTAATCAATATCACTTAAAATTTATAAATATTAATAATATTTATCAAGTTTTTATTTTACACTGAATGAAATGATTTCATATCATTTAATTAATATTATTTAAAAAATAAATTTGTGAACAAGTATTGAGCCCGTGCACGAGTTTTTGTAACTAATGTATATATGAGATACATAGAAAAGTTATCAAATTCACATGAATTTATTACATTGTTAATCCGCCTCTGTTGAGTAATAAAATAAGGATTAATTATTCCGAGTCTCTCTTAACCTAAAATGGAAATTTATAATGAAGTTTAAGAAATAGATTTAACTTATATACGATGGATTAAGTAAAGGAATCTTTATATCAATTAATGTATTTTAACATATTATAATAAATTATCTTTCTCATTTATCCTCAAGCTAGGATATATACTAATTCTGATTTAGTCAATTACTTATAAATATCTTCTAGGTAGTTTAATTGTCTAAACATTCTTGGACAATCAATTTATAAAAGTTAAATAACTCTTTTAAGAGTTTATAGATCTAGATTTAGTTATTTTAAACTCTTTAAGAATTTATAGAGCTACAATAAGTTTATACTATCTAGTAACTTTACAAGGGAGCACATTTCAACAACATATATACCCAATATAATTTTATAAGATGAGGGAAGGATGTAGCAAATATTACCCTTACTTTTACGGGGTAGAGATTCAAGTTATTTTCGATAGATTTTCAGTTCAAAAAAAATATTTTTTTGAATAGATTTAAAAGAAATGCAAGAAAGAAAAACCTTTACTGAAAATATTGAAAAAAGAAAAGTATCGACAATGACAATAGTAAAGATAATGAAAGTAAAAGAAACAACGGTTTTACTAACAAAATTGAAGAATACAACACTATTTTTTTTTGGTTTCCCATCCGATGTCCCAACTAAATTCAAATCGCGCACTGCAAGGTCCATTCGGGGGTGACGCTCCCAATGGGATTTTCTCCATATCTGAGGCTCAAATCCGAAACCTATGATTAAGGGTGAAGCAATCCACTACTGCACCATGGGGCTCAAATCCGAAACCTATGATTAAGGGTGAAGCAATCCACTACTGCACCATGGGGCTCAAATCCGAAACCTATGATTAAGGGTGAAGAAATCCTATTACTGCACCATAACCCATATTGTACGGCTAATATGATAATGATAGCTGGTGCTTATTATAAAATTCAGATTCAACACAAGTACAATTACTTTGTCAAAATTCTTGGATATAAATTACCAAAAATGATAAATAAACGCCACTTTTCAAATTATGAGAATATAATTATGATGTTCTAAATTGATATATATGCTAATAATAGAGGGTGCAGGCACCACATAATGGTGAATATTTCTTTTTTGTATTTATAGATAAAAAAAAAAGAGAGATAAGCTATTTACAGCTGATTCCAACTTTATAGTTCGTACATTTGATTCCTCTCTTAATTTACCTTTAGAAACATTGACGTTAACATGAAAAAATATATGATATTGTAGATCTTATCGCTAAATAGCTCGTAGTTAATCTGATTGTTTAACATCGTTAACATAAACGATCCCGGCCATGTTTCTTTATTTGTTTACAATGTTAAATTTATAATCTTGAAATTAAAATAAGTTACTTAATGGGCGGGAGAACTAGGGTTTTAAAAAAAATAAAGTTGAATAAACACATGAAGAAATAATAATCATATTTTTAAGTTGAAACCAAAAGGACAGTACAATTATTACAGCAAATAATAAACAACCCCACACACACACAAGAAAAAAAAAAAAACTATAAGGAATTCATTTTAGAGCTTATATTGCTAGAATGGCTCGTAGTTAACATGATTATTCAACGTCGCTATCGTTGTTTAATAAGACTAGTGATAATTTTTTTTGTTGTTTACTGACATAAGTTGTTTATCGTTAATTTATGATTTTCTTGTAATAAACACAATACAATTTTTTTTCTTTTTAATCTTTAATTTTTTACATAATCCATCGGTTACTTTTTTCCTTCTATACTCGTTTAAAATGTGAGATTTATAATCTTGAAAATAAAATAAGTTACTTGTTCAGTGACGAAATTAGGGTTTTCATTAAAGAGATTCAAAATATGACTAAGTAAGCACACGAAGAAATCAATAGGATTCAACAGCTAAACCCTCCTTGTAATACCCTAGCTCTGCCCCTATAATTGCTACAACGTGATGTAAATATGATTTGATGATATAATAATTTCATACTGACGACGTGTATAACTTAAACCGTTACCTAACTAGGAATGATATCATCCTTGATTACTTAGAACTCTTTTTCTCCTCAACTAGAAAAGTAAATGAGAAAATTCCATACTCCACCTATATATAGAACTACAAAATCGACTCATTTTTCTCCACAACTACACACCTCTCACATTTCTTCATCTTTTTTTGTTACAAAAAATAAATAAAATGAAAGATCAATTTCATGAATTAAACTTTAGGGAATTTATGGATGAGTTAACAAAGCAAGAACAAAGTTTTTTTCAGAAAAAAGCAGCTGAGAATAATAATGAGAAATCATATGTTACTGAAATTTTTGGTGAGCTTTATTTTAAAGAAAATAATGGTGAGTACTCATTCATAAAAGACTTTTTTCCTCCAATGCCAAAAAAAAGTTCTAGTGAAAATAATGCTAATTATAAAGCATCTATTTCTCAAGCTGAATTTGAGAAAATTAATTTCAGTGAGAAGCTACCAAATGGTGATGATATTGTTGTCAATTATGTGAATGATGAGATGCAAAAAGGTATTATTTCCTTCTCTTTTTTTTTCTTTTTGTAAGTATGTTTGGTACGATAAAAGTCATTTTTTAGGGAAAATCTCTTTTAGGAATTTCTTTTTTTTTCAACTTTTTTGAAAAACTCTTTTTGATGGAAATGATCTAGCTCTACTGTATTCCATAAAACTAGGAGTAAGATATGCATATATTCTATTCTCTCCAGATCCCAATTGTAGGATTACATCGAATATATTGTTGTTTTTGTTATTGTCTTTTCGATAGGAAGTAAGATATGCGTACATTATACTCTCTCCAGACTTACTTACTTGTAAAATTGAAGCGAATATTTTGTTGTTGTTGTTGGTATTGTCTTTTCGATGGGAAGTACTAATTTTCCTGGAAAATATATTTGGTAATTGGACCACTACTAAAAACACATGGTATTTCTGATGGAAAGTTCATCAAAAATATCTCTGACAAGAAAATTTTGAATATATATGTTTTTAAACAAATATGTATATAATGTCAACAAGTTCTATAAAAAAAAAGTACCAGAAAATGACTTTCTGATGAAAAACATTTTTCTTGTAAAAAGGATTTATATGTTATATGAAATACACTCTTAATTAATTACATGTGTCTACAATAAAATAATGGATTCTTTCTTTTTAATCTTATTTTTATTTGGCTTTTTTATAGCTCTTATGAATTGTGATGCAGGCAAAGGAGGAAAAAAAATCAAATGATGCTTAGAAGGAAGATCTTAGCTAATGTTATTAATGTGATGCATGTTTGTATCTTGTCTTCATTAAGTTAAATAAACATCATCAATATCTTTTTGATGTGTCGTTCAATTATTTTTGTTTATATCTTGTAATGCATGTTTGTAACTTTGGCTTTATTAAGTTAAATAAACATCATCAATATTTTATTGATGTGTATTGTTCAATTATTTTTATCTGATTTAAGGATCTATCGTTCAATTATTTTTGTCTGATTTTAAAGTGGAATAGGATAAGTTTCAAATTACTTTTACATCTAATTAAGTTACAATTTTGCCCACATATATAGATCATTTAAAGTTTATGAGTTCTTATAACAAACTCAAGTTATACAAAAGTAATAAAAATTTACAATCAAACATATATAGATATTAGTTTTGATTTTTTGAAGAGACAGTGAAAAGGTTGATGAATAAGTTATTTTTACGGCTACTCTACGCAATCATACATGAAATTATGATTTATTTATTTATTACAAATATGTATATATAAGATCTAAATAAAAGTTAATAATTATTGTGACTATATATATTCTTATCTAGATCCATCCGCCTATGTAATTTATGTCAAATTCACTATTTTTCAATATATAACTGAATTAATCAGATTCCAAAACGAATAGTAAATACAAAGTTACTAACCCCAAAGAAGATTTTCCAGTTGAGAAACATTATAAAAGCTGACTAGGATTAGTAAGACTGACTGAGATCCAATGTGTAAAGTTTCGAAATAAGACAAAGTTTGTTACTTTTTGGTCAAGTAGGTGAATTATACGTATCAAAATTAGGGGGTGAGGGTGAGGGTGTGGGGTGGGGTGGGGTTGTGGTGGTGGAAAATTTGTACATATCTCTGAATTATCATAAATGGTGTGCGTATACTCTTTGTTATACTTTTAGAACATCAGTATCTTTACCGTTCAAATTTTGGAGTGTATATATCATTTATTATACTAACGATGGGATATGTGTCTCAATCTTAACAGCCGACCCGATATTTATTAAATTTGACACACATGTCCCACCGTTAATATAAAAGGTACATATGCTCCAAGATTAAAACGGTAAGGTCGACATTGATGTTTTAAAAGTACAACGAAGGGTATACACATATTATTTAAGATAGCTCAGAAATATATTTTTCCTTTTTCCGTTAAAAAAATCTTATCTACGAGTAATTTAATAACAAATTAATAATGAATTTCGTAGTAATTTTTTTTTAAAAAATAGTGAAATGAAATACACATATTTAAAGTTTTCCAACTCTTTTGCACAAATCAGGACCAGCAAGAATGTCAAAGATGACCCAAAATTGATAGTCTGCCCAATTCATCAAAAATCTTATAAGTTGGCCTAAAATAATTTCGTATTTTGAATAGATCATTAGCTCAATTTAACATAAATTTATTTTTAAGTGATCTCTAATTTAGCTTAATATTATCCAAATACATAAAGTTTTCTAACTCCTTTGCACAAATCAGGACCTTTCCAGCAGGGAAGTCCAATAAACAAGAAACTATGTAATTAGATATACTCAACTATCAGATATATTATTATTATCTAAACTTTTAAATATTACGTATTTTATTACTGATTAAGAGTTTTCTATCATATATTGAGGAAGATACACGTAGGTACATATATTTTTGCTACCAGATACACCAAAAATAAGAAAAGAGGCGAGTGAGATGGTGAGGAAGGCGAGCGGAATTTAATATGTATCTCAGATATATGTGAATTACACTAGACACATGTATTTGTATGTATCTAGTTGGATTCGAATGTATCTGGAATATCAGAAGAGTGGTGAGCGAGATGTGTGAGAGGCGCAAATATGGCCTAAAAATTGATGTCTCATCCAATTGGCCCAAATTTCTGTTAATTGGACATAAAAATAACCGGAGACTTGACCCTAACCTAGGATCCTGACTCAACAATTTTTGTTTGAAGTTCAAGCAACATTAATGAGTAGAATCGAACAAAAATGGCTAATTGAGTGAAAAAAAAAGGTTGAACGGCAATTATATGAACTTTAGTCACATGTACTTGAACTTCAATCTAGCTAGTAGCCAGTTACGAGTTAGACCAAACCCGTAAGTGTTTACCCAAATAACTTATATTAATAAATTCATTATATATATATATATATATATATATATATATATGTCGAAAATCTAAATGCGGATATTATATTTTCAAGCCTAACTTTTTTTTTGTTCATCCTTTTTTTTTATAATTTGAAAATAGTATTGAAATGTCATTTTAGTGAAAATGACTAATTACTCCTTGCATAAAGTAAAGTAATCTTCTTATTTGGTCAAAGAAATTTCTAATGGTCAAATTATTATTAAATATAAATCTAGTCCAACTCAATATACTAATCTGTAAGTAGTTTGCAATTAATTACAATCACGCAATGCACATTTCTCATTTCAAAAATATTATTTATAGGTTAATTAATATGCTTCAAGTTATAGACGATATAGTCCTAGTAATTTAAAATTACATACTTACCTCTTTATACAATAGAAACTTTAAATAAATATAGCTTGAATAATAATAATTGTCTATTACAAGAGCATTAAGTGTTTAATTTTAAAAAACATGAATTATACCACCAAGCTAAACCAGTATTTAATTGGTCAGAATTAACTAAGGTTAAATTTCCATTAAAGAAGCTATTAAAAAGGACAAAGACAGTAAGAATAATATACCAAACGTCTAAATATTTTAGAATAAGAGAACTACAATATAATAGTTTTTGTAAAATGATTAAACTCTAAATTGAAGTTTGGGCATAATTATGGAATAAAATATGATGCATCATGTGTATCTAATTTAGCTTCACAAGTTACTTAATAAACATTCTTTTATGATAATTTATTTTGTTGATTTTATTGAATACATACCGGAATAAGACTCCCAGGTTATCGAGGACATGAAGCTAAATAAGAAGATATCAAGGTTTAAAATTAGAGTAGAAAGTTAATTATTAGTAGGTAGTTGAGCATTGTCTAATTTCTTTATCAGCAAAATTATTATTCTCCTAATATCTTAGTCTTTTATATTAACATGGTGTCTCCTTTGTTCCAATTTTCATATTACTTCTTGTTGATATTGTTCTTTACTTCATTGTTTTGGACCCAATGACATTTGTTATTGCATTTTCTTTTCAAACCTACTTTGATATGTTTTACTTAAGTCGAGGATCTATCGGAAACAAACATTCCACCTTCACAAAGATAGAAATAAGATATACATAACTACCATACTCCCATGATTAAAAAAAAATGAAGAAATAAAAAACTAATCAACCAAACCAAAATAGTTACAATTTAGTTTGATCTTAATAAAAACTGAATCAACTGGCTCAAATACACTTCTACTTAAAACCTTAAACTCGAAAATTGAATGTGGTTACACAATTTAATTAGAAACAAGAGAATGAGGATGCTATCTTATTTTAAAATTATTATTGTCTAAATATTTTTATTATTGTAAGCTAGACTGAATATAATTTTTTGTAATTTTCACACCTTAACTATTAAATGTTTCCTTCTTACCTAAACTTGTATTAAAACACGTCTAGTTTAGTAGATGGTGATATATGATTCAAGTAAAAAAAAATAACTGATATTTAGTTTAATCACATTCTATGTGTATTATAATATATAAAATTATAATAATTTATATAGGAAAAAGACAATAAATAATTGAAGGGTAAAACTCACAAAAAAATGAAAATTTCAATGTGTTTTTGACCATTAACTAAACATATATAATATGTCTTTAAAATATCTTTAACTCTTACGACAGACTTATTTCGAATATACTTTGATTTAACATTCTAATTAGTCTTTAACATACTTACCATTAAGACATTAATATCACATGGCTAGTAAAAGCAGTCACACAATCTTTATTCATAATTCAATCATATTACATAAATCTATTTACATTTTATTTTGGCTATATATATCATCCCAAAATCATTTTTTCAATAAACAAACATATCATTTTTCATTTTTTTTCTTTCTCCAAAGAAAATCATGAGTAGAGAATATAAGTATGTTAGCCTTAGTGACCTTTTGAAAACAAATCCAGTCCAACTAACAAAATTCACAAATGCAGCACCAACCTTTTGTATGCCTTCTCCAGAGCAAAAAATTGAAGAAACTAGTGGTGATTACTCACTTTTTATTTGAATTTAAAAATAAATAAATTTAATTTTCATTATATATTGTTTTTACCATCCAAGGGTATGGTCAAATGGTTAAGATTTTGTCACTCTTAATCAGATGTCTCAAACTTTGAACCCTGAAATGAAGTACTCTTTTATGATGAGTGTTCGAAACTTCCCCCTCCCCCTCCCAATTTTCATTAAATATTGTTTTTACCACTCCAAGGGTATGGTCAAATGGTTAAGATTTTGTCACTCTTAACCAGATGTCTCGAAATTTGAACCTTGAAATGAAGTGCTCTTTTATGATGAGTGTTCGAAACCCCCCCCCCCCTAATTTTCATTAAATATTGTTTTTACCACTCTAAGGGTACGGTCAAATGGTTAAGATTTTGTCACTCTTTAACCAGATGTCTCGAAATTTGAACCCTGAAATGAAGTGTTATTTTATGATGAGCGTTCGAAACTCT
>JAJONY010022986.1:0-14145 GCA_029582405.1 Solanum gandarillasii
TCCCAATCTCTTTCCCTCTGCTCTTATTCAAGCTTGAGGTATTAGTTCCTCATGATTCATTCTTTTGGATTCATGCATTTTAGTCCTTCTCGTGTTTCCATACGCATGCATGTTCATGAAAACTTGATTTTTTATTTTATGATTTAGCTTAGAGATATTCTCTATGTTTATATGCATTTTAATGAAATTTGCATTCATGTTGGGTTGTTAGTTTATCTCTTACTCTATTCATGCTAACTTGAGTTCCATTAGAGAACGAATATTTCCAAGGGGGAGATATCGTAACACCTCAAGAATCAAAATAGGAAAAGAAGGTCAAAAGATGGCTACTGGTCCAAGTCTATGGGTCTTGTCTATGGATCGTAGAAGGTTCTACAGTCCGTAAAAGGAAGTCATAGACAAGGTCTTGAGGATATCATGATTTTGGGTCTTTGAAATTTTTCTACAAACTACCAGAATGGTTCGTAGAAAGTCCTACAACCCATGGGAAGTGGTCATAGAAGGGGTTCCAGACTAAGTTAAAAATTTCTTTTGACTTTTGGGTCTACGTAGGGTTATATGGGTCGTGGAAGTTTTGACGAGTCGTAGACCAATCTAGTGGAAATTGATTTCAGACTTGGAAGGATTTTGGTTCAGAGGTTCTACAGTTGGGTTTACGGTCCGGAGAATCTTAGACGGACCATAGAGTGGTCTAGTGGAAACTATTCAAAAATTGGGTCCCCAATATCTAGTTCTATGGATGACCAGTACAGTCCACAAAAGTTTATAAAGACCATAGGTCAGTCTGTAGGTCTCCTCCTGCAGTTTTAAGTTAAGGGCATTTGTGTCTTTTTCTACTATTTTAACTCTTAAACTACGTAACTTTTCCCTATAAATTAACCCTATAACTAGTTTTACTCTTAAAAAACTAATCATTCCATTTCATTCTCCAAGATCTCTCACAATTCACTCAAGGGTTTCTCTCAAAAGTTCTCCCCAAGGCTCCCAATGGATTTATAGGGTTCTTCATGTCTTCTAGGTCTTTTTCCTTCGGGATATGTAGGGAGTTAATCAATAGGTTCCATTCACCCATTGAGTCCTAAAGACTCTTCAAATTCTCCAATTCAATTTCCCTAAATTTGTTAGGTTTTTATTCAATTTCTTATGGGTTCTACTTGTATGGATTTAAATTGTTTGATTTTGATCAAATTATGATTGTTTAGACTCAATTATATGCTTCCCAATCAGTTCCATATGAACTCATGCATTGAAAATGATTTTGACTATGAACCCTAATTTGCATGAATTTGAAGACAAACTATGAATCAATGAATTATATTTTCATGAACTTATGCATGATTTATGAAATTGAATGTCTTATGACTAGGTTACGTTAAGATTTGCATCAATTTAATTGTGAAACGTTTTCTCACATTAAGGGATCATGGTTTGGTGAAAGGTTTTCTTGTTCATGCATGATTCAAGATTTAAGTAGTTATTCTATGATGTTTTTATCTTGGATTAGTAACTTGATTGTGCTTTTCCATGGATGATGATATGCTTATGTTTATGACTAATTTCATTGAGATTTCACTTAGAATCGAGAGGATATTGAAATTGAGGCTCTTCCGTTAGTATAGACCGGGTCTCAAGTAGCAATCTCCTTGTCCCTAACTATGTGTCCCTGTAGATTGTCTTAAGTGACATAGCTAGTGGATCCACCTAAACTAGAAGTTTAAGGTCTTTGCATTTGCAAGCAAGGAAACCTCTTTTTGATGTGGGAGAATGACATTGGATTCCATGTTATAGCTCATGTGTTATATGTCGGTTAATAGTAAATATTCCACAAAATGAACTAAGTTACTTTTCAATGTTTTACGAAGTTGCCTTTATGATTTCAAGATGCATTGACCACGTACATGGTTATGATTCTTCTTTGGTGGTTTTTACTATGTATAGCTTGGTCATGCACATAATGTTTTCGATTATGTCCCTATATGATCATGCTTACATTTTATGCATATTTGTCATACTTAGTACATTCTATGTACTAATGCATACTTGTGCCTACATTGTTTCACTAATGAAGGGCTTGACGACTCTTCTCCCTCCATTTGTGGCTAGTTGATCACTTTAGAGACTTGAAAGCGCTGTCACCTTTATTGATTTCTTATTTTTTTTTATGTTTTGGATGTTGAACGTGGTGTACGAGTTACGTTCCGACCACTTATTTTTAAATTATAGAAAGGTTTGTCAAGACTATGTTAGACTTCTGCTTTTAAATGTCGAACCTCTTTATTGAAATAAAATCTCCTACTTTGTGTATTATATTGTGTATATGTATGTCAAGTGGCTTGTGTAGGACCTCTCGAGGTGTTATATGTCATGTCACATCTAGGATATACTTTGGGTCGAGACAACTGATGCATATTACGAAGGACTAAATGAATATCTTTTTTAACCAAAATAATCCTAGATTGTTGACAATCCATCAAAAATCATGTTGATATCAACTTGTTGAATAGAGAGAGATTTCCATGTCCTGACATTTTGGACCATAGTAGTGAGTTATGATGCGCTAAGTCCTATACCTGATTTATTGAGAGGGCCATTATATCAACTATGTATATGTTTTTCTCCCTTAAAAATTAGGTTATTGAAACTTGTAAAGTATTACAATCAAAGAGCATAACCTGATTCCCTTTGTTACACATTTGTGACACATCAATAGATTGTGCTTAAATCATTTGACACTATATGCATTATCAACTGCATGGTGATAATGCTCAAACTACTCTTCAAAACCAATAAAAAAAGGGATCATTGTGAATAAAAATATACAGATAAGAGTCGAGGTCGAATTCCACATAGAACGACATAGCGCGAAGAATTCTACAAGAAATTTGAAATGTAAATTCATTCATTTGTAGTAATAAGAAGAAGTGAGTGGATGAGTCCACCAAATTTAAGAAAAAGGTTTGGTTATTAATAGTCACAATTAAACTAGAATTTCAAAAAATCAAATGAGTAACAAGAAATATAGGAGTGCCGGGATAGGAAATTTATATCACATGGGAGTAATTGTGTTGCTCTATAGTGGTGAACATTCATGAATAGGCTAGGTCATCTTCAATGACAATAATCTTTTTCGGTCTCATCACATCAGTTCATAGAATCTCCTTTCGGTCTCATCTATGTGCATAACTAAACAACCTAATACTTTACTCTATACTCTCTTTCGATTCAGAGATAGAGCAAATATATCTGACCCTTAACCTTTATTTTCAAGCAAATTATAAACATCAAACCTCTATTTTAAATACAGTCTCTCTACCTCCACAATGTAATGATAAGGTCTGTGTATCATCTACCCTCCCCAAATTCAACTTTGTGGAATTTTACTGAGTATGTTATTGTTGTTATTTTTTTAGGTCAATTACATTGTTTGCAATTAAATTTCCTTTTTTGATTTGTCTAAGAATCCAAAAGCCTCTTTTTTTTATCCACATATTTAATGCAACTCAGTGTGTGTTTGATATGAAGGAAAATATTTTCCATGAAAAATGTTTTCTTGGAAAATAAGTGGATTTCTAACTTGTTTTCTCATGTTTGGTTGGTGGGTATAAAATATTTTTTGGAAAATACTTTTTAATGTTTGGTTGGGGGCGGCTCGAGGGATGGGGTAGGGTGGGGTGACATAAATTTTTAAAACATGAAATACTTTTCAAAAACCATTTTAAAAAATAAAAGAAATAGACAGGGATGGCGGTAGGAGTGGGGGTGACGTAAAAAATGATTTTTCGGGGTACGGGATAGGGTAAGAAAAAAAATTGAAGGATGAAGTAAAGTTTTGGAACATATTTTCCTTAATTTTTGAAGGAAAGTCATTTTCCTTAAATTTTAGGAAAATGAGTTGATTTGAAAAATATTTAAGTCAACAAAACATAAAAAATTGGAAAACATTTTTCAGAAAATGTTTTCCTTCCTACCAAACACACCCTCAATTTCTATACTCTTTTCCGTTTGTTTGATTTCTCGGTGTTCAAGAATTGGTTAAGCTCAGTGGCATACGCAAGATTTCTCGTCAGCGGTGCCACCCTATATATATACATATGATATTTCTACTCTTTATTTGTTACATTCGTAACTATTTTGTCCTTCTTCACCACAGTTGTAGCATTTACATTTATTTGCAGTTTTTGTTCTTTGAAATTCGTTTTTCTTTCTATAATACCGTCTTTTTGGTACATAGTTTTTCCTTGAAATATATTTTCTTTCGATTAATCCTTTCTGATTCTTTCTCTCTTTTTTTATAGGATTTATCTTTACATCCCCATTGGGTTGCTGCATTTGTATCTAGGCAATATATTTGGGTGTTGATTCTTTTAGCTTTTCTTTGTACGTTATGAGCCATACAAAGTTGCTCAAGCCTATTATTTAGGAAAGATATTTTTTGTCCAAGAGTATCTCCTTCAATGTTTTCCTTTTCATATTCTTCTCGAAAGTATTTGGCCCAAAAGTCTGGTAATTTTTGAAAATATTTTTCAAGATATGGTAGCATTTCTTTACTGCTATAAAATATTTTATAATAATATTCTTCGAATTCACATGTGTATTCTTGAATATAACTCATTTTGTAAATTTGTAATTTTTCTAACTGTTCTTTTGCTATTATTCTTAATTTTTCTCTATTTTGAGATGCGCTTCCTTCGCCACCTAAGAATTCATTTCCTATGAATTGAACAAGGTTTCTTATTCCTTCTTGAATGGATATTTCGAATCCTTCTATGGTATTATTTTTGATGATTCCTTTCGCATCATCAGATAATCTCGTATGCCAATTGCTTACCTTTTCAGTGAAAGTATTTATCGCAATGATATATTTTTCTTCTTCTGTGTAATTAACTCTTTTTCCTAACATGAAGAAAAGAAATATGTTTTGTGCCCATATATCTAAATCTAACTCTGGTTCTCTTTTACAATTTAGGTCTAGAAATTGGGTTGTTCCTACATCTCCTGTTGGGAGTCTGTTTGGCATGTATTTAGATTTATTGTTATTATGATATAAACTCATGAAGTCTTTACTTCTTTTTGCTTTAGGTACAAAGTTTCTTTCTATATTTTCTGGTTCTAGTTCTTCTTTTAAGGTGTTTGATCCTTCCCCTGTAACAAAGTTTCCTTGGGGTCCTCCTGTATCTCCTTTGTTTGTTAGAACTTTTAATTTTTGATCTGAGAGATCAAGGTCTTCTAGAGCATAAACTAGTTTGTTTAGTTCATTCATTTTCTTGTTCAGGGTTTTTTCCTGTTTTGATTTGTCCTAATTCGTTTTTCTCCTCTAAAGTCTCTTTACTAGATTGTTCTAGTTGTTTACTTTTTTGTTTCTCCAAAAACTCTTGAATAAGTTTTTTATCAAGACTACCCTTTTGATATGACTTTTTCCTAGAAAATTTTTCTGCTAAGAGTTCATTTATGTACTTTTGACTTACTCTTTTGTCAAATTTTGTATTTTTGACTTACTCTTTTGCCAAATTTTTCTATTAAATTTGTAATTTTTCCAGGAATGTTTTCTTTAATTGATTTTATTTCCATTTCTATTAATTTTAATCTTAAAGTTATTTGCTTATGACTTTCTATTAAGTCGTTTAAAATATCTATAGCTTCTTTTAGGCTCATTTCGCGCTTGTTTTGGGTTTTCGCATAAGTTATTTCAGAATTAATTTTCATTTTATTCTGATAAATAATAATCAGATGTACTCATTTTATATATTACTATTTCTGAATAGTCATGTATTGAAATTTCAAATTCTTCTTCGAATTTTTGTAAAATGATTAATTGTATGATTTCATTTTTTAGATCTCTATTTAAATTAATTACCTCTAGTATGGTTACTAAGGTTTTTTCGATCATTGGTTTGGTTAAAAGATTTAACTTATGTCTTCCCGTTGTTTGGGTGATTTCTATTACTTTTTCTATCTCTTGATATTCGTGATAGGAAATTTTATTTCTTGCAAACATTCTTTGCATTCGATTGAATATATTATCTTCAATTTTGAGATTAAGTTGTAATCCTTGGATTTTCTTTAACAATTCTCCATTGAATGTTCCTTTTAGGACGTATCCCCTTTGATCTTCTTCAGTTTCTAGAATTCGTACTGAATCGTCTTTTTCTTTTTCTTGTATTTCTTGATTCATTTAATCAGACTTTTCTTCTGTGCTAGTTGAATATTCTTCATACAGTTCTTCGTAGAAGTCATCACTTCTTATTGATGTTACTGATTCTAGATCTAGAATTTGTGCTTGTTGAATTTCTGCTTCAACGATTCTTGCCATTTTTGTACATTCTTGATCTATTTCGATCATCTCTTTATTTTTGTAGACACTGCCATAATTAGAGTTTGTAACTGTATATAGAGCTTGGTAATATATGCTCATGATATGGTTACCTCGTTTAAATAGGTCATTTCTTTTGACATGAAAATGTAAGTTCAAAGCATCATCAAAGTTTGCATATTTAAGTGAGATACGGTACTTGGGATAGTATGTAAATAGAAGTTTGTTATAAGCTAAGTTGCCTTCAATTATATCAAGATTTCCTTCTCTGGCGTTAATGAATCTTTCATCTGAAAGGTTGATGACAATAGGGCAATTGATCCCTTCTTTAAAAGTTGTTTGACTAAAATTTGGATTCCTCCTAAATGAACATAATTCATTTTCTTTCTTTTTCTTTCAGGATTTTTTCTTAGGATCTGATACAACTAATCATTCTAGAAAAATTAGAAGAAGAATTTTCGATACATGACTATTCAGAAATAGTAATGAATAACATGAGTTCATCCGATTACTGTTTATCTGAATAAAATGACAAATAAAGAATTTTTAACTTAAAGAAAATGAGCTTAAAAGAAGCTATAGATATATTATGTAACATCTCGCACCTAGAAATGACTATAAAGAGTTTAAAATATGAAAATATTGATTTTTGGAAAGAATAAGGAAATCTGGAAATTTTGGTCTAAGTTAAGAAAGTGAGTTTTGGCCATTTTCAAACGGCCATAAATCCTAGGTCAGGAGGAGTTAAGAGCAGATCTTGATATGGTTGGAAATCCTTTGGAGAGATCTTTCCAACGCCGCCAAAATTGCACGATTTCGACATCGTATGAGTGAGATATGCCTTTCGGAAGTTGGGCTGTTGGATTGAGGAAATTCGCAATCCGGATTTAGGGAAGGGCAAAGTAGTCTTTTCTCTAATTAATTTTCTAATTTGATTTTAGGGATTTATTGGGGTAAAAACATGACATAGTCAGTTTGGAGAATTGAGAAAACACTTAGGGCTTGGAGAAGAGAGAAAAGAAGAAAGAAAGGAAGAAAAAGGCAAGAATTCGTCAAGATCATCCAAGTTTGCGAGTGGAATTCGTCGGGGGTGATCCCTTTAAGGTATGTGAGATCTTTTCGTGTTGGGTTAGTTCACCCACACACCAACTTGTTTCAATCCATTGTTTTGAGTTAGTTACATGTTGAAGAAGTAAGGTTATTGAAGAACAAATTGTAGAATTCTTGTTGGTTGAGTTGTTGATGCTTGGAGGTGAGTTGATTCATATTTCTGAGTTGTTTTTCAAGTTAGATTGGTTGTATATTGAAGGTACAATTGATCATAAGTGTTTGGGTAAGAAACTATGGAGGAGGTTTAGAGAGGAAGAACGGAAGAGAAAAGTTGGAAGTCATTGGGTAAAAGGGTTGGGGCGTCGCGCGCCTGCCAGAGCGCCACAAAAAATTCTCTGAAGTTTGGCCTCTGGCGTGTCGCGCTAGCCAGACTTTTCTGAAGTTTGAGGGTTGGCGCCCCGCGCCTCTCAGAGCGCCAGGGACGCCAATTCCACCTCTTCATACTTGTTCCTAAGTGATGTACCTATGTTTTATAGTTGTTTCCAACACTCTATGGTACATCTAAACATCATGAAATCATCCATAAACATGAGATCATGAACCTTGAATCCATAATCCAATTCAAGGAAAGTTAATATCAAAGTCAAAGAAGTTAAAGAGTCAAGTCTAGAAGTTAAGAAGCAAGTCAAAGCAAAGTTTCTTAAAGTTTTCAAGAGTCTTTAACAAACATTTTAACTTCGTTTTTAGGCTTAAGTTTCAAGTTAAGCAAAGAATAAAAAGCTGAGTTCATTTCTCAAAAAGCTATAAGGGGACTAAGTATTCCCAAAGAGTTTATAAATGTTTTCACATTTGAGCAAGAAAGGGAACATCGATTCCAAGAGAGCTTTTAAGCTAAGTTTTGAGTAATTATCTCAATTCAAAGAAAGAGTTTTGTTTTTACAAACATATGAGATAAGTATATTTTGGGAGTAGTATTGAGCACCGATATGGGGATGCGAGTTCAAATTAACTCAAGTCTCCATAAACCATGTAGCCATCATGGATAGTAAATGATTATAATTTTTAGATGACTCCTTAAGATGCGTTTAGCATAGACTAGTGGATCCACTAAGTTAAGCATTCTATAAGATGGCAATGTATAGGACAGTTTTGGCTGCGTGGGCAAGACGATGTATCACCACTTAGGCTCATAGTGGTGGTTGTCGGTTAGAGAATCTCCCACAAAAGTTATATTACTTTTATAAATAAGTAAAGTTGAGTTTGTTATTGCTTTATCTTTAACGAACTAAGTTGTTTACACTGTTTTACAAGCTTTATATATATATATATATTGCATGTGTCTTACTGCTTTATATTAAGTTAAGTTATTTCATGAGTTGTACAGAGCCAAGGCAAGTGTTCCTTCTTACTCCTTTCAAGCTTAAGTTGTTGTTTAGCATTCCAACTCGCATACTTGTACATTCAATGTACTGATGCCAGTTGGCCTGCATCTTATTATGATGCAGGCATAGGTAACCACGATCAGCATCCAGCATGTCGTTGATCCAATTGAGCTCTCCAGAGTCAGTGGTGAGCCTCCTTGCATTCTGTAAAACTCTGTTATTTCGCTTTCTTAGTTTTGCTTTATTAGGATGTTGTGGGGTATGTCCCAACATCCATCTCAGTATTATAGAGGCTTCATAGACAGCCAAACAGTAGTTATGAGTCTATCATCTATGTATTTGCTGATACTTTATTTTGAGAGAGAAGTTGCCAATTTGGCTAAGATGTTATCATTTAAACTATTACATGAGTTTATTTTGTTGAGTTAAGTAAGCTAGGCCAATGGTTCGCTTGGGGCCAGCAATGGTGTTCGAGTGCCAGTCACATCCAGGGTGTAGGCTCGGGGCGTGACAAACTTGGTATCAGAGCATAGAGTTTAGAGTCCTAGGGAGTCTATGAAGCCGTGCCAGTAGAGTCCTAGTTATCGGTGTGAAGCACGCCACATCTATAATTAGGAGGCTGCAACATTTAGGAAATTCTTCACTTTCTTCATATCCATCTCGTGCATTAGAGTTTATCTCTAAAAGTTTCCCTCTAATTCGTGCTTGTGCGTGTTACAGATAACCAAGCCTCTACGAAGAGCAGCACGAGGTCGTCCAGCTAGGAGAAATATGGAACCACAAGAGCAAGGGGTACCTAATGCACCAAACGTGCAGCCTCAGGGCGAGGTCACTAATGCTGAATTCTGTGAGGCTATCCGGATGCTGAGCCAAGCCGTGACTAACTAGGTTGGGCAGCCAAGAGGACCAAGACAAGATAAGGCTGACTCTTCGAGGATTCGTGAATTCTTGAGAATGAATCCTCCTAGTTTCACTGGTTCGGTCACTACTGAGGATCCAAATTTTTTTATTGAGGAGCTGAAGAAGGTATTTGATGTGATGCATGTGGCAGATATTGAGCGTGTTAAACTAGCTGCATATCAACTGAAGGATGTTGCTAGAACATGGTTCGATCAGTGGAAAGGGGGAAGACCTGAGAATGCACCACTTGCTAGTTGGGCTTGTTTTGAGGAGGACTTCTTGGGGCGTTTCTTTCCCTGAAAACTGAAGGAGGCTAAGGTACAAGAGTTTCTTACATTGAAACATGATTCCTTGAGTGTGCATGAGTATAGGTTGAAGTTCACCCAGCTGTCCCGCTATGCTCCTGAGATGGTTAAGGACATGAGGAGCAGAATGAGCTTGTTTATTGCTGGCTTGGGTCGTCTGTCAAGCAAAGAGGGCAGGGCAGCGATGCTAATAGATGACATGGACATATCAAGGTTGATGGTTTATGTGCAGCAGGTTGAGGAAGAGAAGCTGAGAGATAGGGAAGAGTTCAGAAGTAATAAAGCGAAGACAGGGAATGAGTTTGGGTAGCAAAAAGACAATGTGAATCGTTTATCCTTTCAGCAAAAGCAAAAGGGGCCTGCTCCATCATCTGCTAGTGCACCTGCACCTCGAAACAAAGGCGAATATTATGGTCAGAATTCGCAGAACTTTAGATCTAAACCAGCGCAGTCCCAGGGTAATGTGGCACAAGGAGATAGTTGGGCTCTTGCATGTGCTAAGTGTGGGAGAACCCACCCAGGTAAGTGTCGTGATGGCTTGACAGGTTCTTTCAAGTGTGGACAAGAGGGACACTTCTTGAGAGAGTGTCCTAAGAATAAGCAAGGTAGTGGAAATCCAGGCAATAGAGCCCATCTTCATCAATTGCTCCACCAGACAGGGCAGCACCTAGAGGAGCTACTTCTGGTACTAACGGAGGAGCAAATCACCTTTATGCAATCACCAGTCGCCAAGAGCAAGAGAACTCTCAAGATGTTGTCACTGGTATGATCAAAGTCTTTGCTTTTGATGTTTATGCTTTGATAGACCCATGAGCAAGTTTATCTTTTGTGACCCCTTATGTTGCAAATAAGTTTGATGTTATCCCTGAGAAACTTTGTGAACCTTTCTGTGTTTCTACACCTATTGGGGAGTCTATTCTAACTGAGTAAGTTTATCGTGATTGTGTCATTTCCATCAATCACAAAGACACCATGGCTGATTTAGTTGAATTAGACATGGTAGATTTTGATGTCATTCTAGGTATGGACTGGCCTCATGTCTGTTATGCATCAATAGGTTGTAGAACTTGAGTTATCAAGTTTCAGATTCCTAATGAGCCAGTCATAGAGTGGAGTAGTAGTTCAGTTGTGCCTAAGGGTCATTTCATTTCGTACCTTAAGGCGAGAAAGTTAGTTTCGAAGGGTTGTATCTATCACTTAGTCCGAGTTAATGACTCAAGTGTTGAGGTACCTCCCATTCAGTCAGTTCCTATAGTAAGAAAGTTTCCAGAAGTCTTTCCTGATAATCTACCCGGAGTCCCTCCTGAGAGAGAAATAGACTTTGGTATAGACATCATTCCATATACTCGTCCTATCTCTACTCCGCTATATAGAAAGGCACCAGCAGAGTTGAAAGAGCGGTTGAAAGATCTCCTAGATAAGGGTTTCATTCGACCAAGTGTCTCACCTTGGGGCGCTCTGGCCTTGTTTGTGAGAAAGAAAGATGGTTCCCTAAGGATGTGTATAGATTACTATCAATTAAATAAGGTTACCATAAAGAATAAGTATCCTCTTCCAAGGAGATATGATTTATTTGATCAACTTCAGGGTGCCACCTGTTTTTCAAAAATTGATCTCAGATCAGGCTACTATCAGTTGAAAGTTCGGGAATGTGACATTCCAAAGACAACATTCAGGACTAGATATGGTCATTATGAATTCTTGGCCATGTCCTTTGGTTTGACCAATGCACCAGCAGCGTTCATGGATCTTATGAACAGAGTCTTCAAACCTTATTTAGATATATTTGTTATCGTCCTCATTGATGACATACTAATCTATTCAAGGAATGAACAAAATCATTGCTAGTCATCTCAGAATAGTTCTTCAGACCTTGAAGGATAGAGAATTGTATGCCAAGTTCTCCAAGTGTAAATTTTGGCTTGAGTCTGTAGCATTCTTGGGCCATATTATTTCCGGTGATGGTATTAGAGTTGATACTCAGAAAATTGAGGCAGTGCAGAATTGGCCTAGACCCACATCTCCAACTGATATTAGGAGTTTCTTGGGTTTAGTTGGCTATTATAGAAGGTTTGTAGAAGGGTTCTCGTCTATTTCATCTCTTTTGACCAAGTTGACTCAGAAGACACTGAAATTCAATGGTCTGAAGCTTGTGAGAAGAGCTTTCAGGAATTGAAGAAGAGGTTGACTAGCGCCCCAGTTTTGACCTTACCAGAGGGTACTCAAGGTTTTGTGGTGTATTGTGATGCATCCAGAGTTGGTTTAGGTTGTGTGTTAATGCAGAATGGCAAGGTGATAGCTTATGCCTCCAGACAGTTGAAGGTTCATGAGAAGAATTATCCAACCCATGACTTAGAGTTGGCTTCTATAGTTTTTGCGTTGAAGATTTGGCGACACTACTTGTATGGTGTTCATGTTGATATATTCACTGATCACAAGAGCTTGCAATATGTGTTCACTCAGAATGAGCTCAATCTCAGACATAGGAGGTGGTTGGAATTACTCAAGGATTATGACATGAGTATTCTTTACCACCCAGGTAAGGTTAATGTTGTTGCTGATGTTTTAAGTAGGTTTTCTATGGGTAGTATCACCCATGTTGAGGAACAAAAGAGGGAGTTAGCCAAAGATGTGCACAGACTTGCACGCATGGGAGTCAGACTTATATATTCCACAGAAGGAGGAATAGTGGTGTGGAACGGGGCTGAATCATCTCTAGTGTTAGAAGTGAAGGAAAAGAAACACTAAGACCCCATTCTACTCAACTTGAAGGCAAATGTTCAAAAGCAAAGAGTATTAGCTTTTGAACAAGGGGGAGATGGTATATTGAGATATCAATGTAGATTGTGTGTATCAATGGTGGATGAACTCCAAGAGAGGATCATGGAGGAAGCTCATAGCTCCAGATATTCCATTCATCCAGGTTCCACAAAGATGTATCGCGATTTGAGAAAAGTGTATTGGTGGAATGGCATGAAGAAGGGCATTGCAGAGTTTGTTGCTAAGTGTCCAAATTGCCAGCAAGTGAAAGTTGAGCACTAAAGGCTCGGTGGTTTGGCGCAGAATATAGAACTTCCAGAATGGAAGTGGGAGATTATTAATATGGATTTCATCACAGGTTTGCCAAGGTCTCACAGACAGCATGATTTTATTTGCGTGATTGTCGACAGAATGACAAAATCAGGCCACTTTTTTCCGGTAAAGACTACCCATTCGGTAGAAGATTATTCTAAGCTATATAATCAAGAAGTGGTAAGACTCCATGAAGTTTCGGTCTCCAATATTTCAGATAGAGGTGCATAATTTACTGCACAGTTCTGGAAATCTTTCCAGAAAGGTTTGGGTTCGAAGGTGATTTTAAGTACTGTCTTTCATCCTTAGATAGATGGGAAAGCAGAGCGCACTATTCAGACCTTAGAGGATGTGTTGAGGGCTTGTGTGATGGATTTCAAAGGAAACTGGGATGATCACCTACCTCTCATTGAGTTTGCTTACAACAACAGTTACCACTCCAGCATCCAAATGGCTCCATATGAAGCTCTTTATGAGAGAAGATGGAGATCTCATATTGGATGGTTTGAAGTTGGTGAAGCAGGGTTGATAGGATCAGATTTAGTTCATCAAGCTATGGAGAAAGTGAAAGTAATTCAAGAGATTGAAAACAGCGCAGAGTCGTCAGAAATCCTACACTGATGTTAGGAGAAGGGCGTTAGAGTTCGAAGTAGATGATTGGGTATATTTGAAAGTTTCACCCATGAAGGGTGTTATGAGGTTTGGTAAGAAGGGGAAGCTTAGTCCCTGGTATATTGGACCTTATCGCATAGCCAAGAGGATTGGCAGTGTAGCTTACGAGTTGGAGCTACCACAGGAATTAGTAGCGGTTCATCCGGTATTTCACATCTCTATGTTGAAGAAGTGCATGGGAGATCCTTCATTGATAGTGCAAATTGAAAATGTTGAGATTAAGGATAATTTATCCTATGAGGAGATTCCGGTCCAGATTTTAGATCGCCAAGTTCGCAAGTTGAGAACAAAGGTGGTCGCATCAGTCAAAGTCCTCTGGAGGAACCAATTTGTTGAAGAAGCTACTTGGGAAGCTAAAGAGGATATGAAGAAGAGATATCCACATCTCTTTGAATCCGGAGAAAATTCAGATCAAGGTACTAATCCTCTTCTTAGTACTAGCTAAATTATGAGT
>JAJONY010022987.1:0-14621 GCA_029582405.1 Solanum gandarillasii
AGAGTAGAGGGAACTGCTCCAGCCATATGAATCCAAGGACGACCCAACAAGAGGTTATATGAAGATGGAATATCCAAGACCTGGAAAGCTATTGGGAAGGTAGCAGGACCAATGAGCATGTCCAAAGTTATTTCTCCAATAGTACCCCTCTGAGAACCGTCAAAAGCTCTCACATTCATCTTCCAGGTTTGGATCTTTGCACTATCCACGCCTAGCCTTGTCAACGTGCTCAGAGGGCAGATATTCAAACCCGAACCTGAATCAACCAAGGCTTTGGTGATTATCTTGTCCTGATATTGAACTGATATGTACAAAGCCTTATTATGGGTTGTTCCTTCAATTGGCAACTCATCTTCATGGAAAGATATTCGATATGCCTCAAAAACCTGCCCGACCATTTGGGCTACCTCTCCTTGAGTGATGTTAGATGGGACATAGGCTTCACCCAGGACCTTCAATAGAGCATTCCGATGAGTTTCGAAAGATTGTAGCAATGATAGGATGGATATTTGAGACTGGGTTTTACTCAATTGGTCAACAATAGAGTACTCTTTTGCTTGCACCTTCTTCCAAATTCCTTGATTTTCAAGTTCTACAATTAGTGCCTTGGACTTGCTGGAGCTTCCCTGCACCAAATTTTCAGAGGTGTAAATTCTTCCTGATCTAGTAACTCATGCTGCAGTGTCTGCTTCTTCCACTTTTGTTTTTCCCTTTCTGTAGTCCCATAGAACAACATGGGTATCATACTGGACAGGGGAAGGCGCCCTATAAACAGTGAATGAAAGATTGGGCAAGGCAACCTCAACCTCAAACGGAGCACGCCTTTACACTACCATTGGAGTCTGGGCAGTAGCAATTATTGTTTCCTCTGGCTCAAGGACCCAAATGGATTTCTCCCAATTCAAGGTATCCTTGACTTCTACCATGTTGACCTGATGGTTAGGCAGAGGGTTATTTGCAACATTTGGCGTTGGATCCTTTAGTCGGATGGCCTTTGTATCAATCAACATTTGAACCTTATCTTTCAGGGCTCTGCAAACTTCGGTAGTGTGACCTTTCATCCTAGAATGGTAGGCATAAACCTTGTTAGGGTCATACCATTTTGTGCGGACATCCACAGGCAATGTAGGAACTGGGGTGACATAGCCAGCCTCTTTCAGTCTCTCATAAAGCTGGGCTATGGGCTCAGCCAGAGGGGTATAGTTCTTTGCCGGTCTTCTTTTATATGGAAGTCTGTATCGGGAGTTCGGTGTTTGAGTGGGTGGTAGAGTTTGGAAGTATTTAGGCTGGGCATTATAAACAGGATATGAAGCTTGTTGATTTTGAGGAGGAGCATTTTGGTAATATGCTGGCATGGGGTTCCGAGATATAGGTGGTGGTGCTGAAGGATATAGAGATGGAGGTGGGGTTGTTGATTGGTACTTATAAGGGGTTCTGGTTCCCTCAGCCAGTATGACTGAACCTTTTTTCTTCCGGTTTTCAGCCATTCCCCCGGATTGCAGAGTTTTGTTGGTGGCTTGTAGGGCCTCCAGGTTTATGATGGTCCCATTTTTTATGCCTTTTTCGATTCTTTCGCCTAATTTGATAATTTCAGCGAAGCTCTTCTCAGCTACAAGCATCATCCTGTCATAATATTGTGGCTCTTGGGCAGGGATGAAGTAATCTTTCATCTGAGATTCTTCCATGGGAGGTCTGGCCTTGTCCGCCTCAAACCTCCATCTTATCGCATAATCCCTGAAAGATTCACTGGGCTTTTTCTTCAGGTTTTGTATGTAGAACCAATGAGGTGCATTTTCTACATTAAATCCAAACCTGTTCATAAAGTCTGTTGCCATGTCTACCCACTCATCCCATTTCCGAGGGTCTTGTTCAATATACCAGGATAGAGCCTCTCCAATGAGACTCATCATAAACAACTTCATGACTATCCTCTCATCTCTCTCCACCCCTACAAGCTTGTCACAGTACGTTCACAGGTGGGCTTTGGGATCTCCAATATCATTAAACAGTTCAAACTTTGGAACCTTGTATCCTTCAAGCAGTTCTACGTCGGGGTGCATACACAAATCCTCATAGCTCAGTCCTCCCAACCTCTTGCTTCCCTCCATATGCTGCACCCTGTTGGCCAAGCTATCTAATCTCTCGATCAGGTTTTTTATCAGAATATCCTTTTGGGAGGAGTCTGATTCATGGTAGTTATACGTCACAGGAGCGGTTTCCACGTATATGGGGTTGAGGTTGTTATTTCCAGGAGTATATGAAGGGTTTGCATTTGGAACTGGTTCTGGAATAGTTGGCTTAGTTTGTTGGTGGTAGTGGTAAAATGGGATTTGGGTATTTTGGGCATGAAGTGGTGGGAAGATATTTGGATGAGTGGGTTCAGGTCAAGGTACATTAGTTGGGGGATTGTTTGGTATGGTTGTTTGGTTAGAGTGAGGAAAATTGTCTATATTTTCGGCAAACTAGGTTCCAAGAAAAATAGATAACTTGGCCAAATCGCGCACATGCGCTACTTCTTCTTCCAAATCTAAAATCTTGCGCTCAAGTCTAAGGACGAGGTCACTTGGAAGTTGCCCTCCCTCAGAAGTTTCTACTCTTTCGTTGATGATGTTGTTGTCAACCATTTTACCCTTGTCTGTTCTTTGAAGAAGAGGAGAATGGGGGGGGTCCTTTTTTATCGTGTATGTGCTAGCATGAAGAGCAGATCAACTTTAGGAATGGGTAAAACAATGGAATCAACAGAAAACAGTGTTAGGGGATTAGAGTAAATAATAATAATAGCACATTGTTTGAAATAAGCGCCCTAGAAGCAAGGGACCTCGTTGAGCCAGAGGTAGGCCTAAGACGACATATAAGTGATGCATAATGATTAATTCAAGCCTTACTTGCCAATTGGAGTTTAGAGTTAGAGAAGTAAAACGATCTTCATATATTGAATAAATTCAATTTATTACATCAGACTAAAGCAAAACTAGGGATAACATGGGGAAATAAAAATCCTAAAAAGAAACAGGTTCAATGTTGGTCTCCAATGTTAGGCACAATGTGCTGCCTCATTTCTGGAGTGATCTCATAGTCGCGGTTGAGGAGGTTGCGAGCCCATCTTCTTTCCTTTTCGTCACCAAAACTTGGAAGGCCTTCTTCGCTCAAATCTGCATGCTCTGCGTCCTCCAAAACCCACACGTAATACTCTGGTGTGCAGAAGGGTCTATGCTCTCGAACATCAATAGTTACTACTCTTTCCTACCTTCGCAGTATGGTGCCCACTTGTGGTATTTCTGGCCCAAAATCATAGCCATATTAGCCCATATGGGATCGCAGAGGTATCATTTGGATTTGACTAAACTGTCGGAGGACTCGTAGTGGTGCGTATGGTTGCACTCCATTTAAACCAATGAGCTTGATAAAGTAGAGCTCATTACCTCTTATAATGACACGACGATGCTTCAACCAATAGTATTTCCATTAAATGTTGATGGCTGAAAGTTCTCTCAAGTGCACAAACCAGTTTTCCGTTCCCACAGGGGAAACAAAATATATCATCCTTGAGGTATGATTGATGATTTTATTCCCCATAGTCCCTCTAATAATGTCTACTGAATTAGCCCTTTGGTAGAAATGCTCAACAACCCAGAGTTGTAGTAGAAAATTACACCCCTCGAAATACCTTTTGCCTTTGGTACACTTGATCAGTGCTCTTATAATTTCTGCCAATATCATGAGAACTATAGTCTTTCCGCCTCGAGCCATCATACAGACCACATAACTTAGGCTAGTGTGTATATTTCCTCCTTCTCTAGGAAAACTTAATGAGCCCAACAGTGCGACAACAAAAGCATTTAGACGGTATCTTTCCCTCTTCGCAGGAGAGCAAGCAAATTCTCTATGGAAGTTCTCATGGCCTTCCTCGTCTCCAAAACGTGAGTATAGAAACTCTAAAGAAATCCATCCCTCTTTCAGACGAAGCAAACTCGGATTACGACGCATGCCCATTTGTTTCAGGAAGGACCTTGGAGTTGGCTTGTGTGGCACAATCATTTCACGATCTCTGTAAGGGAGACCAAGAAACCCACCAATCTCTTCAACTGTCGGGGTTAGTTCAAAGTCCCTAAATTTGAAAACAAACCTCTCAGAGTCTGAAACTTTCAACAATGTCTTGATTAAGTTACAATCTGACTCGACGGAGATTAAAGCAATAAGGCCTCCTAGTAGTTCGTTTGCCTCTAACTCTCGATTCCTTTCAATATTCTTCCACCAGACCTTCAAAGTAGGATTCACTTTGACTACCATTTGCGTGTTTGGAAAATGAGGATAGGCCATGACTCTACAAACAAACAAACAACAAACAAAATCTAAACTTCATGTTGGCAAATTTGGCTTTATTTAATTATTATGACCACATTGACACATAAATATGCAATTTGTCTAAAGGGTGTTGGGGCCCTTTAGACGATAAGGTGGCCAATAATCATGTGGATTGACACCAAGGGTCAAACCACCTAGGGCTTATGCAACATGTATGACCTAAGTAAACTTTCTAAGAGTTGGCTTTACACGCACTTGAAAGGGGTTCTATGTGAGAAGTCTCGTGGTTTCCCGATAGTAAGACTATTCATTCCGTTCACGCATATGCCGAATCTCTATAATTGGGTGTCTAAAGAGAATTGGAGTAGTTGTGAGAGGTGCAAATGCACAACATTACGGTAACAAAATAAAAATGGAAGAGGGTCCCAATTGGGGAATGTAAGAGCGGAATGCCAGTTTATCAACAGCGGTAACAATTAGCATGTAAGAGAAAGCAGTAACATATAGACAGTTTAAGGAAAACAGTAAATAAATAAATACATGCGTAATTAAAAAAGAGTAAACATATAGACAAATTAAAGGATCAAGCAAATAAGGAAATGGGTATGAGATTAAGCATGAAAATACTCAAATAAAAATTAAAAAAAAAAAGGTGAAACATGGAAATAAATAAATAAGGAGAAGGGGTGAAACATGGAAAAATAGACTATAAATATGAAAACAAGTAAACAAGCAAAACTAATAACAACTTAACATGCTAATAACCAAATGGACAATGAAATAACCAAGTAAATCCACATAAAGCATGAAACACGTAATGGTAAGAACCTAGTATCCCCAGCAGAGTCGCCATTCTGTCGCGCCCTGTTTTTCGCAAAACAGGTTTTGGTGCACGACCTAACAACTCTTTTAGGCTTTAGAGGATTGAAGAGTCGCCACCTAATGAATCAAGGCGCGTTAGGGCACCTATCTAACCTAAACTAATTCCAGCTAAGGTCAACGAACCAGAGATCGGGTAAGGGTTCAAATTACCTCGAGCGGAAGGTGTTAGGCATTCCTCGAGGTGCACAAATGTGGGTTTCGGTCGTGTCTCATGTAATTTATGTGGGGGTTACAAGTGGCAATTATGGTCACTTCATTTATTATTTTATTTAATTAGCATGATGACTAGGTGATAACTAACATTAGACAATTAAAATTACTTAAGTTATTTATTATTTAATTAAGCATACAAGACTAAGTGATAGTATAATATCAAACAATTAAAATTACTTAAGTTATTTGTTATTTAATTAAGCATACAAGACTAAGTGATAACATAATATCAAACAACTAAAATTACTTAAGTTATTTGTTAATTAAATAAGCATACAAAACTATGTGATAACATAATATTAAACAGTTAATAAAGAGATAAGCGAAGAGACAGAACTTTCGCAAATAGATATAAAAGATAAATTTTATTATTTTATTTAAGCTACCCCAACAAATTATAATAATAAAACACATAGAAGGTAAAGGAAAGGGGAGGGAAGGAGAGGAGACAGAGCGAAGGGAGGAGAGAAGAGAGGAGGCGACTGCCTCCTCCTTGTGGGCTAGCGATTCTCGTCGGAGGCAGCGATCTGGAAAGAGGGAGGGAGGTGGAGCGGCGGTTTGAGATAGGGAAAGAGAGAATCATCAGATTTAGGGTTTGGTCTAATTAAAATAGGAAAGAATAAATTGATAAATCTGGACCTTTGATTTGAAATCAGATGAAGGGCTGAGATTTTAAATAAAGAGATCGACGGTTAGGATTTAAAAGTGATGTTGGATTGAGTTGGTCAGAATTTGGTTACAATTGAAATAACAATTTGAATTGGATTGACTAGAATTAAAATGAATTGGATAGGAATTGCAAAGGGAATTTGAATTGGAGTGGCTAGAATTGAAAGAAATTAGAATAAAATCGGCTAAAATTTAAATGATTTGAGGAAAATTAAAGGAATGCTATTTAATTGAAATACTACAACTATTATAATATTTTTTATATAAATAAAGTCACTTAAATTTTAAAAAATTTGAAATAAAATAATTGTATTGAGTTTTAGTAACAATTTCAAAATATTTTAATTTACGATAATTTTATAAAGCGTGCACACTAAAATATATAATTTTTAGATAAAATCGATTAAAATTTTAAACTCGACATATTCTTAAAAATATGTATTTAATCGAATAGCATTCCAAAAATTTTTGAAGGTCGGTCAAAATTGGGTGTCAACAATATAGTTTCACGCACAATATCATATCCAGATTAAGGATCATGTCTCGCTAGATCACTTAATCCTTCCTATCAATACAATCTCTTTAAGGATCCCGTCTTACTAGATCTTTTGATTCTTTCAATCAATACAAGCTTCGAACTATCGAAATACTAGATATATATATAATTTCACGCACAATATCATATCCAGATCAAGGATCATGTCTCGCTAGATCATTTAATTCTTCCTATCAATACAAGCGCTTTAAGGATCCCGTCTTACTAGATCTTTTGATTCTTTCAATCAATACAAGCTTCGAATTATCGAAATACTTGAAATATATATAGATATATATAGTTTCACGCACAATATCATATCCAGATCAAGGATCATGTCTTGCTAGATCACTTAATTCTTCATATCAATACAAGCGCTTTAAGGATCCCGTCTTACTAGATCTTTTGATTCTTTCTATCATTATAAGCTTCGAACTATCGAAATACTAGAAATATATATCATATCCAGATCAAGGATCATGTCTCGCTAGATAAAAACATTCTATCCAAACGATCTCACATAAAAACAATTCAAATTAAAATAGTAAAAATCTATGTACACAATACATACACCCCTCTTGAAAAAAAGAAAGCTCAAAAAGTCTTCCAAGTAGGGTAACATAAAAAAAATGACATCCTATCAGCCATCAACTAGTTCAAAAATCTTTCCATTGTCACCAACTTTTCTCTCCTAAAACCAAAAATCTTTTCATTTTTCAATAGAGTAGTTTCTTCTTTGCTCTTTCATTCAAGTTCACTGTAAACCAAAAAAAAATTCATCTTCCTTTGTTTAACAAGATGGCATCAAGTAGTCAAAAAGGAAAATATTTTATGAGACGTACAAAAAGTGTAGGAGTAGATTTTGATGACAAACCTCTATGGAATCATGTGAAACTTATTCCTATTGCTCCAAATGGGGGTGGGAATAGAACATGGTCTTGTAACTATTGCAATAAAATAGTTACGAGATCATATAATAGGGTGAAAGCACATCTTTTGAGATTATCGGGTCATGGTGTTCAAATATGTAAAGAAAGTAGTGGTGATATATATGCGACTTTGAAAATGGAGCATGAACAAGCCGAAAGAAAAAGAACCGTTGTTCAAGTTGATGCAAGACACAAAGCTGATTATATATCACTTTCGGAGGGGACTGATTTAATTCAACAAATAAAGAGAAAGAGTTCGAGTATTGGAGCTATAGGAAAATCATTCGACATTTATGAGAGAAATACGACCGACAAATTAGCCGCTAGAATGTTCTACAAATCAAGTTTATCGTTCAACTTTGCAAACTCTCCTTATTTTAAAAAATATTCTAAGTTTCTAGCCGAAAATTTCATTCCCGGTTATATTCCCCCATCATATAATAGATTGAGGACAACTCTTTTAGCTCAAGAAAAAACACATATTGATAGAAAGTTGCAACCAATTAAAGGTACATGGAAAAAGAAAGGATTGTCGATTTGTTCGGATGAATGGTCCGATACTAAAAGATGACATTTGATCAATATAATGGCATCATCTAGTGGAGGTCCAATGTTTTTAAATTCAATTAATTCTAGTGGAATCGTAAAAGTTGGTGAATATATTGCTAACTTATTTATTGAAGCAATAGAAAATGTAGGTTCAAGCAATGTTGTTCAAGTTATTACGGATAGTGCAAGTAATATGAAACTTGCCGGTACTATTGTGGAGCAAAAATATCCTCATATATTTTGGACTCCTTGTGTTGTTCATTGTTTGAATCTAGCTTTGAAAAGTATGTGTCAACCTTCGGAAAAATCACCTCACTTTACTAATTGTATATGGAATTTAGAGTTACTTAGTGAAGTGAGTAATTTGAAGAACTTTGTTGTGAACCATAACTTGGCACATGCACTTTTTCAAAAATATTCGAATTTGTGTTTGTTGAAGGTTGGTGAAACAAGATTTGCCTCACACATCATTATGACCACCCGAATTCGCAAAGTGAAATCTTCTTTGGAGAAAATGGTCATGGATGATGAATGGAAGAATTATAAGGGGGATAAGGGAATTGAAGCCAAATCACGTGAAATAAATGAATGATGAAAAATGGGATAGTATTGATTATTTCTTGAAATTTACGGAGTCAATTGTTGATATGCTAAGAAGTGCCGATATTGATGGTCCATAATTTCATCTCATCTATGATATGTGGGACACAATGATTGAGAAGGTCAAGAAAGTCATCTTTGAGCATGAGAGGAAAGATCTCATTTCCGGTCAATCAAATTTTTTTGATACTATTCATGATATTCTTGTGGCTAGGTGAAACAAAAGTAACACACCTCTACATTGTATGGCACATTCTTTGGTTCCCAAATATTATCATGAATCATGGCTTCAAGGAGAGAATGGAATTCGAAAGCTAGCTCCTAATGAAGATAGTGAAATTTCATTGAATAGAGTCAAGTGCTTTCAAAGGTACTTTAAAGATTCTAATGAAATGAAAAAAGTCTCATTGAAGTATGGATCCTTTTGTAGCGGAAGTGGCTATTTTAGTGAGCCTCACGTGATTGAGGCTACGATGTATGAAGATTCTCTTTCTTGGTGGGCAAGTTATGGGGTCTCGGCTCCACTTTTGCAACAATTAGCTTACAAGTTGCTTACTCAATCGGCTTCTTCCTCTTGTTGTGAAAGAAATTGGAGTACATATTCTTTGATTCACAATATCAAGAAAAATAAGTTAGCAACTTCAAGAGCCAAAGATTTAGTGTTTGTACATTATAATCTCCGATTGTTGTCTCGCAAGAAAGAGAAATATATAAATGGGCCAAGCAAATATTGGGATGTTGGTATGTCTATATTTTCTTTATTATTTTCTTCAATTATTTAGTTTAAATGATATTTTTTTCTTTTTATATAAAATCTTCTAATATATTTATTCTTTTTAATTTATTTTAGGTGGAGATCGATTTGATATTGATGAGACAACTAATGATCTAACCGAGCTTTCAATAGATGAACCTCAAATTGAAGGTGTGATATTTAAGGAAGAATTTGAAGATTTGGAAGAAGTTGAAAAAGATGCGGAAGAGATAGTTAACTTAATTAAATAACTTAATAATTGACATTATTTTGTTGTTATGTTAATTTTAAGTTATGGATTAAGTTGAGACAATCTCTTGATTTTTATTAAATAGTATGTTTTACACTTTTACTTGGTGTATTGAATATTGATTAATAATTATGAATATCTAAATTGTGGATAATTATCTTTGTGTATATCTTAAATTTTAATAATTGCAGTATTTTCACTTTCACTTTGTTTCAAGAGACAAGAGTTACTATCCATGTTCTAAGGTTAGTTCCTCTTTTCAATTTTTATTGATTCTTTTAGTTATATTTATTCTATTGTAATTTGTAAATGCTTTTAATGTTTAGTTTCTATTTTGTTGTGTCTTTGTAGAAGAATGGAAGAGTAATCTCATCTTGAAGAATGGAAGATTGAATTCTACAAAATACATGTAAATTTATCAGAACATATCTTTCAAATTTAGAATATCTTCATAACTATATTTTTATAATATTGAAAAATTTTAACCGTATCCCCGCACCCGTATCCATACTCGAATTCGCACCCACGAATCTTAAAATTTGAATTTTGCCGAATCCGACTCTCGGATTCACATCCGTCTCGGATACCCACACCCGAGTCCGAGCAACTTAGGTTGTAAGACGAATGAACGCAGAGATTTATGAGGTCGAAGTGATGTTTGATGTTCGCATTCCTATTGCGGAAGGAAAGGTGTAACGACATGTTCCTGTCGTTATAGGAAAGCCAACGGGAAAATTTTTTGGGTCGAAAATTTTTTTCGTAGTAACTTGGAATTTCCAAACCTAGTCCAAATTTGAACGAAATCGGAGTCTGTGAGGTCTAGGGAAATCTGGAAATTGAGTGATCGAAATATGAATTTGACCACATGAGTAGATAGCTAAGACATTAAGAAACCCGTACGACTTTTCGGAATTGAATTTGGGCGAGTAGAACTCCTGAAATTGATCTTAGCACGAACGAGTATTTTTAGAGTGTTATGGGATAAAGGTGTGTTGTGAAATGGGAGTTTTGAATTCTTAAATTGATTCATTGGTTTCGTGCAAACCGCTAAGGCATGCTTATTCCCACCAAGACGGACCGCTGTAACGGGGTGAGTACCGTTGTGGCAGGGCAGACGCGACTTAAAGTTGAAAATAAACCCCAAAAATATTTTATTCTGTAATTTTTGAACTTGAGAGCTAAAGAACGAACCCAGGGGTTTTCTTGACAGTTTTTCACCATTCTTAAGGCTAAAGGTAAGATTTTCACTCCCTGAATCCATTTTTCGATCCGTAGAGCGTAATCTAATGGGTAATTATCGATTTGATCTGGAAATTATGGTAGAAAAAACTCTAATCTGGGTATGAGGATCATGAGTATGATCTAGGGTTGATAGAATAGTTAGTAATTCGGGCAATTAGTTATTGTTTATTGATTCCCGTGTTATATTGATCGTTTGTAGACCAAGAACAAGCGGAACTAATTCGAAAAGGGAAGAATCAAGTTTCTTAAGGGATTCAAGCTTGTTTCGAGGTAGGTGATGGTTGTGATTCTATGATTGTGTGATGTATGTTTGTTCTTGCTTCATTATGATACATGTATGTATGCGAATGTTGCATTATTGATCACATTAATTATAAATGAGGATATATGAATGATGAATGCCATGAAATCGTGACTTGCTTGTATGATTGTGAGAATATACTTGTGATTGTGGCTTGTTGAATGGATTGAGTGTTGTGTTGCGACACACTAACTTGGATTGGTTGTCATGTTCCGACATAATTATGGGAACGATTGCAACGTTTTGGTGTAAACCTTGGATCGAGTACCACGTTCCGGTATGCTAACAGTTTGGGTTTGGGTTCCATGAGAGGACCAATGACTTGATATAACTGTGATATTTGAGAATCGAGAAACTGTTCGTTGTTCGTAAATATTGATGATATTGTATATGTTCGGTGTATGCATGATATTGTATTGTTGTATTGACTTATATATGTTGCACTTAGTGGGACAGTCGTGTGATCCTACCAGTACACTGTGGTTGTGTACTGATACTGCACTTGCTCTTTCTTTGTTGAGTACATAACATCTTCAGGTGGCTATTGACAGACCTCGCTTAGAAGAACAGTGATCCTTCGAATTCAAGGGTGAGTCAGTTCTTCCGGGATGCCATGAATTTTCTTTTTGTCTATGTCCACATTTCAGACTTAGACTTTCTAGTTAGTTATTAGTAAGTACATTAGGTTGGGGTTGTAACCCTTCTTGTTAGACTTATGGATCTTGTTAGATATTTTGGTACATTGACTTTCATGTTCTAGGCATTACTTCCGCAATGTTAGATTTTTTTTCCTTAGTATTTAACTTGCTTCTGTAACTTAAATACCTTAGTATTTTGATTAAAGTTGGTTAGCTAATTAGTATTAATGGTTCTCCCACTGGAGGGTTAGCGTGGGTACCAGTCACGTTGGTCTGGGTCGTGACAGAAGGGCACTTTTGAAAATATAAAGGGATTCCTAATGTAACACCCCTAAATGCTTAAACAAATAGTCGCATGTTGTTACATCATCTCGTAATTACTAGAATATGTTTTATTCTCATTTTTGGAACTTGAAATGTTGTGATTTGCAAACTTGCTTAGCATAAATTGTTATCGTAAATTAAGGTATTGTATGAGGGTATTTGCGTAATTATCTAATTATACTTACTTATACATTGGAAGTGTGGGTATAAAGTACATAAATAAAATTATATATGCATGCTTTTTGGGCAGCCATCTATTTGTTTGGGCAGTCCCTTTTGGTGACATCTGCCCATGTGACAAGGATAACTTTTGTAGCTATATATCTTTACACCTCCTTTGATTGAATTCATTTTCCCTCAAGTCTAAGAACATTATAACATTAGCTAAACAGTTGTTCTTCAAAATCAAGAGAAAAACTAAGTCCTTTTGGCTGGAATCCGACACACACACACTTTCTTTTGGTAAGTGATGAAATCTGCTTTTGAGCTGGGTAGTGTTTGGTATTTTATGCATATCTCATTCAAAAAAACTTAGTTTACAGTGAATAAATATGTTTTGGAAAGCTAATTTGTAGACCTAAAACTCTTGGGTTTATGTAAAATTCGAATTTAGCTGTTTTGGATACGAAATAAGGGACGCAACATATGACAAGTTCTGTCCAGATTTTGAAATTAGAAATCATGTACGTTCAACTGTTAGTGTTTTGATTATATCTTTTTGTACAAAGCATATTTTGCGGTGATTCTTGATTATTTGCAAGCTGAAGAGATGTACCTACATCTTTTATGAAGGATATAAATTTCATTTTGGCCGTTTTCTGTTTCAAATCTAAGTTGCGACATGAAGTGCTTTTATTGGGCAGAATATTTGTTTTGGGAGTATAGTCGTATTTGTACAGGCTAGGCTTACTTGTGATGATAACCCTGTGTTACGCCATCATTATTGAGCTACTAGAAAGTAAATAAGTTATTGAATTCATTTTTTAAGGTTGTATATCCTCGTGTACGAGTTGAAGATTTTGATACGCTGGTTGGTCTACGATTTGAACTCGTGAAGTCGTGTTGGACTGTTTTTGTGCTAAAGAACTGAGGTTTATGTATAAACTTATACTTGTACTCTTTTTACCTGCTGGTATATCTGAAAGTTTACTTTGTTACCTTGGTTACCTCTTGTCACTTTGCATTGTCGTATTGGTATTCTTTAATACATTAAAGACTATTGTGTAACTCGCCTACTTGTTCGGATTGTTTGATCCCTTGGCACTCTTGTTCGGACCTTGTCCTTCTTGTGTCTGTGACTTTGTCACTCTTGGCATGCCTTTTGATTCAGATCATTTACCATCTTGACTCTAGATTTTTAGTCTGTCTTAAGAATGGAAGTTGTCCATTTTAAGTACGAACTAGAAAGCCATTTTTAATATGATTCTTGGTTCTCTTGATTATTGGGTTTTGACCCTTCTTGATACATGTTTGTGCTTAGTGTGACGACATGATGTATATATTGGGCGAGCCTTGTTGTTGAATCTCTTGGAAAACTGTGCTATAAGCGTTCTTGACATTCGGATCTTTAAATATAAAACTTGATACTCTTTATATATTGTTTACTTGGTTTATTTATTATGTTCAATTATGTTGTCCTTGACTTGAGAATGATAACTTCGCGAATTTGAGGGCTCTGAACCTATAGTTTTTGCACCACTAAGCTATATGCTTAGCGATAGTTGTTTCTATCGTAGGGAATGTTCGAGAGGATGCTTGAAGTTGGCCATTGAAGATGGAGATTTTGAAAGCTTTAAGTAGGGGTGTACATGACCGGGTTGGTTCGGATTTTTCAAATATCAAACCAACCCATTTGTGTAAAATTTTAAATTTATAAACCAAACCAAACTAATAAAATTCGGATTTTTTTGGGTTTTTCAACCACGGGTTGGTTCGGGTTTTTCAAATACCAAACCAAACCATTGTGTCGAATTTTTAAATTTATAAATCAAACCAAACTAATAAAGCTCGGATTTTTTCAGTAAAGTTTGCATGCAAACATATAATTAACTTGTGCTCAAAATATTTCTTTAGTCCAACCAAAATACAATTATCTAAGGTGTTTCTTAAAAAAAATAACACAAAATATGAGATAAGTACTGATGACACAAAAATATTCAATAAAAAATAATAATGAAATCATCATATAAATTAAATATTGCAAAGTCATAATGAAAATGATCATAATTTAAAAGTATTAAATCATGCTAAAATAAGTTTAATAAGTATTAGTTACATTACTAAATATTCAAGGAAAATTAAAATTAGATTATGTATTTTAATTGTCTAAACCAATGTAAAACTAAAGAACAAATATTCAATATTATTGTCATTCTTAGTGTTGAATTGATTTTCTTTTTGCATTAGTATTAATTTGATTTTGATTTAAGT
>JAJONY010022989.1:0-14441 GCA_029582405.1 Solanum gandarillasii
TATTTAAATATAAATGTGTGAACCCACGTTTAAAGTATCATATAATAATACAATAATGATTGAGTGCACCTCTCTAAGTAAGGATAAAAATTTAAGTCTTATATCTATCTTGTCATTTTGAGTAACACCTCCCCAAGTGGTTATCGATTATACTTTTGATGTTTCAACTAATTTTTCTTTTTGTTTTCTTTCCTTTAATCTTTCAAAAATTTCAAGTGCCTTACATTGGAAGTTCCTAAAAAACTTTGCACTATATGATTTTTATATAATTAAATCAAATGTGTATATTAAAATTTAAAACTAATAGTATTATATATTTTGGACCTATAATTTTTAAAATTCAATGGTTCATATTAAGAACCTAAAAGTCAAACATATCAAATTTATATTTAAGATGCATTTTTTCGTATTCGTGCACCCATCTTGACGAATTCCTGAATACGCCTTCACACACTTTAAAATGATCGATATCATAACAGAAAAAAGGCATAAGTTCGAATCTTATCGCTATCCATTATCAAATAAAGGAATTTAATATGCTTAGGTTATGGTAAAAAAGAAAAAGACTCGCATATGAAAAATCGTGTTGAAATACATAATTAAGTAAATTAAGATATATTCTCTCTAACTATTTAAACTTGCAGATAAGATATCACACACTTTCTCATATACTGAAAATAATATTTACACAATCAAGTCAGTTAAAACACAAGGAGCACTCCTAATTTTCGATGGATATCGTCCCATTGGAAATTGACTCGTTATTAAGGAATTTTCAACGGAAAAAAATTATCAAAAATATTTTCGACAAGTCAATTTTCGAAAAATATTAAACACTTACATCATCAGACATGAAAGCTTGATCAGGGTCATCAACAATGGGAGAAAGGGTACCATCATAGTCTAAAAACATTACAATTTTCTTCCCTTTAGAAACACTTATTATATCTTCAAACATGTCAACTGCTGATGGATGATGCACCTGTTTCATTTTTAACAAAAAATAATTTAATTTCTTATTTTAATCTTGATGATCTCAAAATGTCCTCATCTATTACATCATTGGGCAATAAAACAACATGATGTAAAAAAATAATAATATAAAATACATGTAGTAGTCATAATTTTCTTTGAGGATTTAAAATGCCATAATTAGTTTTTTATTTATCAGAGAGTGACAAATACAAAATTTTGAGTTTACAGGTTTTAAATTTTAGAAATGATAGCTTACTGAATTATGGGTGAATTATTTATATATATTCTGTGAATAAATGAATAATTCTGCCAAACTCGAGCTAAATTAAACTCTAGCTTTGTCTCTAATTTACACGCTATTAATATGTTTTGAACATATAACTCCCTCCGTCTTAAATTATCTGCCAACTTTTTCTTTTACATGCCCTTAGAAATATTAATTAGAAGAGACATTCTTTTTAACTCATAATATTACCTCATAATTGTGATACTAAGGGTAAAATAGGACAAATTGGTTTGAACTTATAAAATGATGAATAATTTGAAAATTATTTTCAGAAATCACGACAACGATAGATAATATGATTCCTCACCATCCAAGAAGTCTTGTCTTCGTAGAGATTTGTGGACATGTGATGAGTAGGAGAAGAAGCTCTCATTGAATCAACCCAAGATTTCATTATTCTTGGATCACTATTTATTTCAACAAGTGTTTTTCTTGAAATATTATTGATGTAACTTCCCCGTGGCGGCGGTGGTGGTGGAGGTGGCTTCTCCACCATGAACATAGTGGGGTTGACACAGGATTTAGCATTAGACAAATTTTGTTTAGTCATTATTGTAACTACCTACACATTAAAAAACGAAAAAAAAATAAAATTAAAAAGAATCAATTTTTCTAGAAAAAAATATAAAATAAATCACAAAAATCAATTACGTAGAACAAAGAAAAGATTCATTTTTTTACCTAAATTTGTTGAACCAAAGATGAGTGGAGCTACAGAGCAATTGTGATTCTTGATCAAGAATAGCAAAGAGGTGAGAGAAAGAGAGTGTGTGAGAGAGATTTGGGGTGGTTTTTAGTTATTTTATAATTGTTATTGGATATTGAGGGGTCGATTAGAATTATGCAAATATTAGTAATATATATATTAATAATATAGATATTAGTTATATGGATTTTATCGAAAAAATTTGAATTAGCTCCCCCAATCGTATCTCTCAAGATAAAAGAAAAGATTGAACATGATAGGGACACATAATTTAAAAATAAATAATACAATTTATAATTTAAAATAAATTATTAAAAATTATATTGCTATAAATTTGAGGGAATATTTTGGAGTGGGCTCTTATGCCACATCGGAAAATATTGAATCTTTGTCTGACGTGGTGTCATGCCACATCAGTAATTACTTAATTTATTTTACTGGACATCAGTAATTAAACATGTAATTTTTATTTTATTTTTAGTAGTATAAACTTTGAGTTTTTTTTTTTTTTTTTTATAATTGTGGTGTCTGGGGTCAACTTTCGCGCACCTCTGAGTTTATTTCACTAAAAAAGAAACAGTCATTTCCAAAATAGTTGGAAATTCTATTATAATGATAGCGGTGAGAATTGATTTTCGTACACCTTAAACATCAGATACATTTTTACATAGTATTTAGTACTAACAAAGAGATTCAACCAATTTAAATTCATACGGAAAATTACATATTAAAAGATAAAAACATACGTTCACTAATAAAAACGACTCCATACTGAAAACATTCGTATAACAGACAAATTAAAAGTTCCAACATAAAAGTTAATCAATCTAACGATTATTTTATAAAATAGTCTTATAAAATTCTCAAATTAAAAGTTCCATAATTCCCCACAGACACCACCAACAAAGTATGAGATTCTTGTAATAACAATATCCAGTCATCATGTCTGGAATTTTTCACATATTGCTTTGCAACCATCTTTATGTTTTATTGAAAAGAATAACCAACTTTTTAAAAAAATTCCTCAATATATATCTCTCTTTGAATTTTTTTTATTTTTTTTTATAAATAACATTCGTGATAAAATTATTAGTTTTATTGTTTCTTAAAGGCAAAAAGTATTTTCTTCGTCCTAATTTTTGTAACACTTTTCGAATTTGGAAAGTTAGACATATGTATTTTTAATCATAATTATGTATTTTAAATATTTAAATTATAAATGATTGTGACTTATAGTATCTTGCAAGCCGTTTTCATATATATAAATTTTATTTCAAAAAATTTAAAAATTTTATACCCGAACTAGTAATTAAAATTAAAAAATTAACTTTCGAAATTTAAACGACATTATATAATTTGGGACATAGTGAGTAATAAAAAGCAAATTAAATCTTAACTAAGTATATATTAATAAAAGAATATTTTTTTTCAAAAAAAAAAATACAATTACCTAACTTACATTGCAAAATTATAGTTCATATATACTTGTAAAAGTTCTTTCCAATGTTTGCATATTTAAGTTAAAACTTACATTATAATAATATAATAATAGGTAGTTTTTAAAATTATTCACATTATATTGTTTACTTCTTAACATATAAGTAAATAGCTACTTATATTGCGTCACATTTTGCTCTCATGGCTCTCGTAATTTTGTATTCGTTTATGAATCATTTATTTAATGGAAAGGAATATATGCAAAAATTATATTAAATATATGATGAAGGAAAATTAAAAAGAAGAAGTAAAGCTACTTGAAATTGTGATTGTCAAGCTTCCCTTCCCCAAAAATAATTGGGTTGGAATATTCAACAGAATTATTCTTTCTTTGTCCTAAATTATTGATCAATATTTTAAAATTTAATTTTTATATGATACGAGAAGAATGACAATTAATGATATTTTTTATATAGTTTTTGAATATTTTAGTTTTAATTTTTAAAATATTTAGTTAAGTAAATTTCAATTAGCTTCAAAACTTAGTTAAATTGAGAGTAAATTTCTTAAAAATCATGATGGAAAATTATGTAATAGTCACTTAATTTAGTTTTGTATCGACAAATCATTCAATATATGACTTTTTTCTTATAAATCACTTAGCCAAATTTGTCATAGAAAATAAAGGGCAAATTGCAGAAATCACATACTTTTAAGGCAAAATTTATTTATCCCTTAAAAGTTTATAATTACAGAAATCCCTCATCTTTGCGCATCAAATTAGTGTATCAACGCTTATATTATTGTATTTCGCGCATCAGATTAATGTATTAGCGCTTATATTATTGTATCTCGTGCATCAAATTAATGTATCAGCGCTTATATTATTGTATGTCGCGCATGTATCAGCACTTATATAGCTCTGATACATTAATCTGATGCGCGAGATACAATAATATAAGCGCTGATACATTAATTTGATGTACGAGATGCAATAATATAAGCGCTGATACATTAATCTGATGCGCAAGATACAATAATATAATCATTGATACATTAATCTAATGCGCGAGATACGATAATATAAGCGCTAATACATTAATCTGATGCGCGAAAATGAGGGATTTTGAAAATTTGTAAAATTTATAGGGGATAATGATAATAAGTAAATTAAAAGGTGAAATTTCTCTAATTTTTTCAAAAATGAATTAACTTTTGAATGTCAAGTTGCGCGCATTTTGTACGCCTAACACATGTCCTCTTTTGTGATTTGCATTCTATTCTATTCTTTAAAAAATATTTTATACTTTGCATCCAAACCTCTTTATTTTCGTACAAATTAAAATAATGAAACTACTCTTTTTTTTATTCTTTCGTAAATGATATGCAAATATCTTCGACATATTTTTGAGATATTGATGCCCCTATCGTCCAAAACCTAGAGCATATATGTCATTCACTCTAACGGAAGACTAAATAGGGACACGTGGTGCTATCTTATCCGTAGTTCCGATATTTAATAAATATCGGATTGGTAAATAATATTATGACATGTGTATGTCTGTTAGTATAAAGGGTATATATGCAAAATAGAAATACTATAATTTTAAAAATAGAGAAAGGACAAATATATCCCCGAACTTTCGTAAATGGTATCTAAATACCCTTCATTATACTTTTAGAACTCTGATGCCCCTACCGTCTAATTTTTGGAGCGTGTATACCCTTTGGACTAACGGAGGGACACGTGTCACGATCTTAACAACCTATCCAAAATTTATTTAATTTTTATTTCCAATTAAACAATCAACCCAGATAATTAAAAACCCACCCAAATAATTTAAGACCCACCCAAATAAATCCCATATTTCCTTTCCTCTCTAGTTCAAACAACTGCCGCAACTCCATCTTCTTCGGCGAAGCTCCACATACAAAACCACCTCTAATTGCTATCGAACCCAACCTCCCTTGCTCTAGCGAAATAACTGATGTAGCGACCCTTCATCCACTACTCACCCATCTCTCCCTCACTGGTGCTCCAATAGCTCCGGCGAATCGAACCAGCGACCTTCGAATGGATTTATAATCGCAAAACTCAAAAACTTTTTTAGATGACTGAAACTTTGAAAAATGAAGATTATAGGACTGAAAGCCAAGAAAACAAATCTGTGAAAATTGAAAATCAACAATACATTAAGCAGCCTTAGGGAAAACATCACATACTGAAATGACCTTCTGGAACACTTCCTACATTTTTCAAGATAAGAACATCGTGTGCGTCAATTGAATAGAAACTGAACAAGAATCAAGAATTGCAGTTGTTGACATGCCAATATCAGGAAAAAACAATGAAAGTCTTAATACTGATATTCGTACCAAAGCGAAGGTTCCTAGTTTGATTGGCGATTCAAGAATTACTTTAGCTTTCCTGCATGAATTTCCATTTCCAGGGAATTTAATGCTAACATGGTTAGAAAACTTTGAAGTTTACTTTAGGATTAGTTCTCCGTCTCTTGATAACTTGGTTATAATTTCGGAGCGGGTCTTAAATTATTTGGGTGGGTTTTTAATTCTCCGGGTCAATTTTTTAATTGGAAATAAAAATTAAATAAATTTTGATAGGTTGTCAAGATCGTGACACGTGTCCCTCCGTTAGTCCAAAGGGTATACACGCTCCAAAATTAGATGGTAGGGGCATCAGAGTTCTAAAAGTATAACGGAGGATATTTAGATACCATTTACGAAAGTTCGGTGATATATTTGTCTTTTTAATAAAAAATAGCTCAATAAAAAAATGTTGGCATATTTCAATATCTTTTTGCAATTTTTCTTGATAAGTTGAACGTTCTACGTATCTTTAGTTTAAAATCAAGTTATTTATTTTAGGTTTTTTAAGTTTCCTGTTAAATTAAAACTAGACAAACAAATTAAAACTAGGGGTGTTCACGAGTTGGTTTGAATCGGTTATTGGTCAAAATCAAAACCAAACCAACTTAATCGGTTTTAAAATTATCAAAACCAAACCAAACCAAAAATAATATACATTTATCGGTTTGGTGATTATCGGTTTTGGTTTGGTTTGGTTCGGTTCGGTTATTCGGTTATTAACCATACACAAAAATAAAAGAAACAATTCATTTAAAATATGAAAAAAGTGACAACAATCCATTCTAAACGAAAAATAGTTAGAATGACTTAAATTACTGAACTTTCGATCACTAAATTTACTATCAATAAAGCTTTAAAATTCACTATATTGGCCTAGAAGGAAGAGACAATAACATTTTCAGCCTCACAAAGAATTGTTATAGACTCTCATAAACATGAAATCAATAAGATAAATGTTTCATCTTGGGCATTTTTGCTTTCAATAAGTAAATTATAAAGAAATTTTAATGAAAATATGTATACGATCTTTAAAACTATTTATAAAAACAATATATCAAGTATGTATATTAATAAAATATATGTATATAATTCATCGGTTCGGTTCGGTTATTTCTTCGGGTTTTTTCGAATAAAAAACCATAACCAAACCAAATACTATCGGTTTTCAAAAATCTAAAACCAAACCAAACCAAACCCAAATAAAATCGGTTTTATTTTATCGATTTGGTTTGGTTTTTCGATTTAGATCGATTTTTATCCAAACCGTGAACACCCCTAATTAAAACCATAATAATTACCCTTTAACTAGGATTTATTTTGAAAGTTCTTTTTTAACCAAGAAGACTGAGACAAGGACACGACTCAATTTAGTTATCTTAAAAGTAGTAGCTTTAAGCAATTAATAACAAAGGATTTTGTATGAAATTATTTACAACAATAATATAATTATTGCTATATTATATTTAGTAATAATATTAATATAATAAAAATAGTTATAACCAATACTTTATATAAATATCGTTAAAGAAAAAATTATTACTACTAAATATCTTCTTCTTTTTTTTTTTTACTGTAGTGTGATTAGCTAAAACAAAAAAGGGTAAAATTAAGAATAAACCAACTTTATGTTAACTAGCTGCTTCTTTTTTCTGTTTAAGTTGATCTTTACTTTTAAGTCCAAAAAGTGAAGTTTAATGTGATATTAGAAAGCTAATAAATCTTTGATGTGATTCTTAAACTTTATGTTATCAAATTCTTAATTAGTATTAGAATAACAAACATAACTTGTAGTACAATAATGGAATATTATTAGATATTTCCCCAAACAAGATGTTAGGCAATGAAGTATAAACTTCTGTCTCTCAAAGTTGTTTCGTGATGTTTATATGCAAGCCTCAATGTCACGATCGAAGTTCATGACATGTATATTATTTTTCGTTTTGGTTAGACCTTAGGATTTTTCTTATGGACTACTTTTATCGTCAAATTTAAAAGCACACATCTTCTAAAACTTGCATTATGCGTTATGGAGTATGTTCTTCACTTTCCTTTCCCATATCAATATGAGTTTATGCACCCTTCTTTGAAAGTTTACCCGCCTAGAAGTCTTCGGAGGAAAATTATATTATTTATACATGGTTAAAATTAATTTTTTAAGTATATATAGTAGATGTTGAACCCTCTTCGGCTATTTCATGTGCCTATTTCTTTAGATTTTTGAACCCCGTTATTGAAAATTCTGGCTCCGCCACGACTTTACGCTCATTAGATCCCACTTTGAACTCTCTTTTGAGGAAATTTAGGTAGTTTGGTAGTTAGAACTATAGCTAGTTGGCAATACAAAAGATTAAATAAAAAAAGTTGAAGTCTAAAGTGAATCAATTGGAAAATTAAATGCTTCTTCAAATGCCCTAGATCCTTTAAAGAAAAAGAGTGGTAGATATTTGACTTTAATGACAAGGAATTTTCAAGCATTCAATGAATGAGTATTAATTCTTATGCTACCTATGTGTTTGTGTTTATGTATGTAAGCATTTATTCCAATCTTTTTACCTTGAGAAAAGACTTAAATTCACTCCTAAATTTATTTTAAAAGTCAGTTACACGCTTAAATTACTATAACGATCTATTACAGACTTTTATTATTCAAAAATGAAATTTTTTACCCCTCTATAACTGATGTGGCAAAAAAAGAAAAAAAGAAAAGCGCGCTAACAAAAATTAAAGTAAAAAGAATAATCAAAATTTTCTTTCTACCCATACCCCCACACTCCCCTACTCTTCTTCTTCTTCATCACAGCATCCCTGCCTTATTCTTCTTCTTCTTTATCTTTTTTTTCCATTATTTTCCAAATCTGATTTCCATCCACCTCACCCCATCTCCACCTGAATCCCCTATCCCCCACCCCCCATCTCTAATTATATTCTATTTTAATGATTATTTGATTTCACCATTTTCATAATATCCGATTTAACTCTTCAATTTTGTTGGTGGTTGATAAAATTGATGATTGATTTTAAAAAATATAATGATAGATATGTAGGTAATTTTAAATTTTATGGTGGATCTTTATAATTTTTGTGGGAAAGAAAGTGATAGCGTGATTTTGATGGCGAGTTTATTAGTAGATGGTGAAATTTGTGGTGGGACAGGAGCTTGCAAAGCTTAAAAAGAAGGCTGCAACTTAAGTAGTGACAATTTTGAAAGTTGTAATTTCACCTTTGCGGATATATCCTGAAGAGAAAACTTTGTTTGTTTTGTTTTTATTTTCTTTTCCATTTTTGCTTTGTTTTAGATTTGTTGGGAAGTTATTTTTTGGCCAAAGTCATATGCGGCTCCTCAAATTTGTCCTCATTATTCATTTAGACACTTCAACTACACCTAGCACCTATTGAGCACTTTAATCTTAACAAATTTATACTTATTTAACACAAAATGAAAATAAGTTGAAAGATAAAAGTGTGTGGGTCTCAAACACAAATACATTGCTGATGGACCAATAAAATAATGACACGTGGCAATTGAATGCAATTTTTTTTAATCTCTATTTAAATCATTCAAAAAAAAAAAAATTTAAATAAAAAAATTATTTTGAATCAACCCACCCCACCCCCAACCCCCTTCTTCTCCTTCTTTTCACCCTTCCACCGGCGGCAACAGGCTGCCAACCAAACTCTCACCTTTTTATTCTTTACTATTGAACCTTACTGTCCATAATCCATTGCCTTTATTTTCTTCCCACTAATAATCAGTTGTTATCATAATTATATAAAAAATAATAACAACTTTTGCCGGAAAAAATAATCAATTCGTATCATTTTTATCGAAAAAAATAGAGTTTTGTTAGAATATTTGAGATTTAGATCTTTATAATAATGTATGTACAATTTTGTTGCTTTATTGTGGGTTTCGTTGCGCTAAAAAATAGAAAATTATAATGCATACTCAGCATTAACAAATGCCCAACATAGGGCAAATTTTCCAAATCTAGTGTTTCTGTTGTCTTTAACTTTAAACTAAAATCATTCTTCAATTGATTTATATTATGATTTTATAAAAAAAAAAAAAAAAAGAGCGAGAGAAAGAGGAGAACAATGGTTGCAGTCTTGCAGAGGAACATTGTGGGAAGAAGACATGCTTTCATTTATTTCTTTTTAAAAAAAAATAAAAAATTTAAGTGTATAGAAAATAAAAAAGGAAAAATACTATTTTTATCTGCTTTACGCGCTCAAGGAGTGTGGAGCACACTTTTTTTTGTCATGTCAGCGTTTTGTGTCTAATAGGATTGATTTTTGAACAAATAAAGTATTCAATAGGTACAAACCCTAGTTGAGGTGTCCAAATGAAATATGTGGACAACTTTAAGGGGCCGTCATTGACTTAAGCCTATAGTTTTTTAAGTCATTTGTAAATGATATATGTTGCTTCCTTGATTGGGACTTTTCCATTTGTGATATATATATATATTATTTCAAAAGGGAGTTTATGCTCAAGTTCTACTATATAATAATTATAATATATAAAATTTAAGATTGGGAAAAGTCCCAATCTTGAATATTATATATTATACTTGGCCTAAACTCTCTTTTATAATATAGTAGAATATAATATAATATAATATTATGTATCTTACCACTAATTAAGAATTGACTACGTATCTTACACTTAGATACATCTATTTTTACTATCAGATACACAAAAAAAAAAAGAGAGAGACAAGCAAGATTGGGGAAGGACGCGAGCGATCGAGATTCATATGTATCACAAACACATGTGAATCACACTAGATAGATGTTTAAATCATCATTTTTAAATAACGGCTACCGAGTTAAATTTTTGCTATTGACAATATTTTTCCACATTCTATGTGAAATCTATCCTGACTGATAATTGAGTAAATATATTACAAACAATCATTTATAGTTCTTTTTAAGAATTATATTTGTTGTTATCACCTTCTCACTTTTTCAATTTTTTAATATTTAATTGGAACCACTATTTGATATGCTTATTCAAAAGTATTACTAATTACTTATTTATTGATAATTAAAGACGGGTAATATGGTTAGTATTTGATAAATCTTAATGGTTTACGAATATGCTAACAATAATACTTATAAAATTTAAATTTTAATTATATTTCTAAATCGATCATGCCAAAAGAAAATTAACTTATAATGCAGAGATTTTTTTTCATTTATAGTATAGCAAGAAATTAATTACAATATAGTAAATTTTTTGTATAAATAAACAACACATTTTTTGGAAAGTCTCATCAATTAACATCTCATTTTCACTTGAGTCATGGCAGAAAAAAGGACTCTAGGACGTCAAAAGATTCTGATGGCCAAAATACAAGACAAAGTTGATCTATACTCAACAGTTTCAAAGCGTTGTGCAAGTTTATACAAGAAAGCTAGGCAAGCGATATGATTGGGAAATATGACATTGATGTGGGAATAATAATTTTCCCCCCCATTGATAATCCTTTCTCTTTTTTTCACCCTACAATTGATGTTGTTGTTGATCGTTTTTTTATTCCATAGTTTCTCTTTCATTTCCCTGCGCATATGGACTAAAAAAAGATCAATGACAACATCAATTGAAGGGTGGAAAAAGGAGAAAGGATTATCAATGGGGGGAAAATATTATCATTCCCACATCAATGTCGTATTTCCCAATCATATCGCTTGCTTTCTTGTTGAAACTTGCACAACGCTTTGGAAATGTTGAGTATATATCATCTTCGTCATCTGTTTTGGCCATCAAAATCTTTTGATGTCCTAAAGTCTCTCTTTTCTGCCATTACTCAAGTGAAAATGAAATGTTAATTGATGAGGCACTCCAAAAACTATGTTGCTTATTTATATAAAAAATTCTTCTATATTGTAATTATTATCTTGCCATACTATAAATGAAAACAAATCTCCTCATTATGTTAAATTATAGTAACAAAATAAATTTATGTAGATACTTAGAAAAAGTAGTTTTGCTCTTACCATAATAATAAAGAATAAATCAAAATTTTCAAATTAAAGAAATTAATACTCTAATATGGTCAATGACTTTATCAATTAATTGAGGAAAGTAGGTGAGAAATAGATTTGAAATGAAATAATCTACATATCAAAATCTTAAAAAATTCAATATAATAGGAAAATGTTTTAATAAGCTACTATAATTGTAGACGACAAAAGTTAAGATAATTAGAAGAAAAGAAATTTCTGGCCTAAAATTTCTTGAAATTTCATGAGTGGAAGTTATCAAATCCAAAAATAAATCTTAGTGAGTGTTAGGGAACTTTAAAATATTTGAAGACCAAAATTTGAAAAACTTGTCAAATTTCATGGTCAAATAAATAGCCAAAGGTGAATTTTTAAAATCTACTCTCAAAATACTTCACTGCTATATACGTTATTATTATCTATACTTTCAAAATATTACATATCTTACCAGTAATTAAGAATTAACTACGTATCTTATACTTAGATACATCTATTTTTACTACCAGATACACAAAAAAAAGGGAGAGAGATAAGCGAGATTTGAGAGGAAGGTGAGCGATATTCATATGTATCCCAAACACATGCGAATCACACTAGATAGATGTTGAAATCCTCTTTTTTAATTAACGGCTATCAAGTTAAATTTTTGCTATTGACAATATTTTTTGACATTCTCTGTGAAATCTATGCTGACTGATAATTGAGTAAATATATTACAAACAACCGTTTATATTTCTTTTTAAGAATTATATTTGTTGTTATCACCTTCTTACTTTTTAAATTTTTTAATATTTAATTGAAACCACTGTTTGATATGCTTATTCAAAAGTATTACTAATTATTTATTTATTGATAATTAAAGACTATGGTAAAATGGTGAATATTTGATCAATCTTAAATGGTTTACGAAAATGCTAACAGTAATACTTATAAATTTAAATGTAAATTATATTTCTAAATCGATCCTTCAAAAAAATTTAACTTATAATGAAGAGATTTTTTTTCGTTTATAGTATGGCAAGAAATTAATTAAAATATAGTAGAATTTTTTGTATGAATAAGCAACACATTTTTTGGAGAGTCTCATCAATTAACATCTCATTTTCACTTGTGTCATGACAGAAAAAAAGGCTCTAGGACACCAAAAGATTTAGATGGCCAAAATAGAAGACGAAGTTGATCTATACTCAATATTTTCAAAGCGTTGTGCAAGTTTATACAAGAAAGCAAGCGATATGATTGGGAAATATGACATTGATGTGTGAATTTTGTGATACTTTCCATTCTCTTATTTTCCGAGGTTTCTTGGGAATTTATGAGGTAGTTGTTTGTCATCTCAGCGAATTTTCTTCTCCGTAAATATGATCTTGTTCTATTCTAGAAACAATGTCATTTGAGACTTGTGTTTTTCTTTTGAATCAATTGTAATACTTTAGAGGCTTGTACACGTGGCAACCAAGTTTTGGAGGGTTTATTAAGTTGACTTAGTATCCGCACTTATTAATTTTGAGATTTCAATTTGTCCTACTTCCGTATTTTGGTGATATTTGGGTTTTAGGCTGACTTGTCTTGGTGGGATAAGACGAGTGCCATCACGTCCATTTTTGGGTCGTGACATGATGTGGGAATAATAACATTGTCCCCCTCTTATAATCCTTTCTCTTTTTTCCACCCTACAATTGATGTTGTTGTTGATCGTTTTTTTAGTCCATATGCATAGGGAAGTGAAACTAGTCGCCTTAACATTGCAAACACTCAGATCAGAATCAAGGAGAAACAAGTTGAACTTGACAATCTTGAGATCATAGAAGAAACTTTAACTAATCAGACAACAAACGAGACTGACATAGAAGAAATGTGGGAACAAATTAAGGAATTTAATCCAGAGGATCTGAAAAAAACTGAAAGTCGATTAGATGAATTTAATTTAATGCTGAAAAATGTTGCTGCTTCTTTTGCACAAGCTCCTCAAGAAAATGCTAATTAAGCATAAAATGGTTCTTGATACATTTGAAGTTTCATGCAATGAAATAATTAAGTTTTTTCAATGTTTGTTTTAAAGTTTTATTTTCTTTTTTTTTTATTTTAAAGTTGATGGTGTTATTTGAATTTAGTAATGATTTCCATTTGAATTTAGTGAACTCAAAGACTCAAATTTATGTATTAATTATGAGTTCAATATTTAAATTTTTTATGGTATGTTTTAGATTTTTTAACATATGTCAATGATTGAAATAAATGTGATTAAATTGAATCTATTTAATGATCCTCTCCTTCTGAAGACCTTAAGGGTGTGTTTGGTATGGAGGAAAATGTTTTTCATGGAAAACAAGTGGATTTTTGACATATTTTCTCATGTTTGATTGGTGAGTAGAAAATATTTTCCGAAAAATATTTTTTAGTGTTTGCTTTATGAATGAAAAATATTTTTGATAAAATATCTTTTATTTTTACTACAGAGCAGAAAATGATTTTTGAATTAAAATTAAAAATATTATAAACTTAATTGTTTTGGGGGAGGGTGGGGGGTCTTGGGTGGTGCGGGTTGAAAAAATAAAAAAATTGAAATTGGAAATATTATTTAAAAACAAACTTTTAAAAAAAATAGGGGTGGGGGGGGGGGGTTAGGGGGCTGGCGGGAGG
>JAJONY010022991.1:0-12089 GCA_029582405.1 Solanum gandarillasii
GGGAAAACATCTTAATCCCTAACAAGCCTACCCTCGAGGATATTGTAAACTGGCTCGGATTAAGAAAGGATTGTGCTTACTGGGCCGAAGGTTCTAGCATTTCTTTCATGGATCTCTATGTTAGATTCGGGGATGCGAGCTTTTATGTGAATTACAACCAAGAGTTCAGGGTCACTTTCAGAGAATGGGACGGGATCAGACCTTTGGCATTTACCATCGCACTATTAGGCACCATGGTTTTCCCACATGGCTTGAGCCTCAGTATCAACACCCGAGTGATAATGTTTGCGCACGCTCTGTTCCACGGGCATCTGAACCAAGGGCAAGTAAAGTATTATCCTATCGCACCTGTCATCCATTCCGACATGTACCGTGCTTTGGGGAAATGCAAGGAAGGGCATCGTTACTTTCAGGGTTGCAATCTTCTTCTTCAATGGTGGATAATGAGTCACTTGGTGAAGAGACACGGAACTCAAGAACTCCATACCCTCGATGAGCATAACACTCTTAAGAGTTTGAATGACATATTATTTTGGGCAGACTTAGAAAAAAGAAGAACCAGAGAAAGATGGGCTCAAATTTTTTCTGAGTTGAGAGAAGAAACATCCAATGGATGTTCGACCGTTTCATCTCGAAAGATGCCATAGTACGAGATGACAGACAACTTGTGCTTTCTCTGCCAGGTATTCGCCAATATGCACCCATCCGAGTCCTGAGACAGTTCGGAAGAAGACAGACTACACATCCAGAAGCAGACTACCGTATCTATGTGTTCGACATCGGGGATGATAGAGTGCCTGAGGCTTCAGAGATGCTGAGAGAATGGAAAAGAGCAGTGCGAATGAACAAGGACACTATTGCCATAGATCGATTTAACGCGGGGTACGATGAAACTTACAAAGCTTGGTTGAAGCGCAATATACAAGGTATCTCCTTCTCAGTTCCGAACATTTACCGCAGTGTAGAGGACAAAGAGTCCAAAGCTTTGATAGAACTAAGAGAGATAAGAAGAGAAGCCCAGGAAATGCACGAGGAATTTCTTCGAAAGCAAGAGGAGGATAAGTACGCCCTCGAGAGCGTAACTCAAGAATTAGAAAGCTTGAAAAGCTATTTGGGATAGCTTAACTTGTGGATTGGAGATAAGAAAAGCGAAATATGTCTCGAAGACTGGGAAGAGAAAGGTCATCAGAGCGAAAGATACTTGCTAATGATTCAATATAGGCTTCAACATCTCATGGCACAGAACAAGAGGAGTAGATCAGAGGCAGGGCCGTCGAGAACATCTTAGCAAATTTCCCCCCTATGTGGGTTTCTCTATATGTACTTATTGTTATTTGCCCCTGCGTGGGCTTGCCTTTCTTGTATTTTGGTACTCTTTTCAAATGATCCCTGCGTGGGCCTTTCCTTTGTGATTTTCGTTTATTCCCTACTTCCCTTGCTTATTTTCATTTCTTGAACATCATTTTATATGCGAAATTTGCTTTGGGGTAACAAAATGATTCAATTCTACACATATATCTTTCAAATACGCTAGGCCTACCTTTGGCATAAAAGGGCCCCCTACTTATTTAGGACGCGCGATATATGCTTATGTGTTTTAACTGTTTACGTGATATTGTTGCTTTGAATGAGGGCATTTTTAGCCCCACTCCTTTTCAAAAAAATTCTGAAAAATTTCCCAATACCAAATACAAGTCACTACCAAATGTCCGACCAAAATTCCATCAGTCTTAAGTTTCTCAGCCAGAAATAAAATCCTACTACCAAATCCTAAAAATATTACTCTATCATCTCATAAAGGTGAAATTGTTGCTAAGATGGAAAAAGGCAAGGGTATCGACATAGAGCTAACCGAGGAAGATTTGAGGATGGAATTGCAGCGGCTCAGGCGAGAAATCCAAGAAAACAGAGAAAGGAGAATAGAAGTGGAGTTTGCCACCACGGTCGCACAAGCAGCAAATGCGGCACTAGATGCGAAATTGGCAGCCAAGAGGACGAAATGCGATGTTATAAGTGAAAGGACAGTTGATGTGCGAAAGGAACATGACGTCTTCAAGAAAGACATAACTATGAGACTTCAGAAGATACGCGGGAAATGCTCTTTCTTCAATCAAGAAGCAAATAGTGGTCCCAAAGACACTCACCCTGGAGCTTTTGAAGAAGATGCCGATGAGGATATCATCTATATGCCTCCCTTCCTGGGACGTCTGAAAGGAGGAGACAAAAAGATCACTCTCCCGGCTTATAAGCGGACACATAGTGTTGGGGCAAGAGTTGTGTCATGTGCTCTCATTTACGAACACCTTAAGGCATCAGGTATGCTGAAGCCTCTCGAAGGAACCACTTGTGGGTTTGGGCATGAAAGCTCTCAAAAGGCATGTGCCTACCACCCGAACCAAAGAGGACACACTATAGAGGAATGTGTGGAGCTTAAGGCAGCAATCTGCGACCTGATCAATGTTGGCGAGATCCCGTATATGTGGGGTAGGAACATCGTCCTTACCTATGACCAATCGGAGCCCAATATGCCAGTCACTAAGCGCACTTTGTTTTATTGTCACTACTTCACGCCTTTTAAGAAAACGTTGCTGGATATCTACAGTCTGTTAGTTCAAAAAGGAGTTTTGGCCTCTATCAGAAAGGATGACGAAGTAATTTATCCCGTTGGAATTGAGATTTGGAAACCCTGCCCTTATCATGATGCCATCAATCACAACATAGGAAGGTGCCTCAGGTTTCGCTATGACATGGAATCCCTCATCAACATGGGAAAGATTCAAGTTGAGTTTGTCCCCCGTCGCTAATGTAGCAGTCAGAAGAAGAAGCTTGATGAAAGCACCATCTATCTTTAGGAGCTTTATTGTATGTCTTTACTTTCCTTGTAATCTTCAAGAAATGAATGAATGAAAATGAGAATTTTTCCTTTGTATTCGAACTACGTAGGGCCTGAATTCTCCTTGGGAGATACGTAGCAGCCTTTTAACGCCCGGCCCCTATCTTTAAAAATTTTCTTTTCCCTTTCATCCTACAAGGAAACATTGAGTTCAGATCAACAGATGCCAGAAGATGCAGCAAGAAGACCTTAGCTCAATGCAATTTAGCCTTTCCGAGTCACTAGCCCCAAAATGAAACGAGCAAATTCCTGCTTGTTCAAAAGTCAGTCCCATTATTCATGGGTTAACATGTTCTCAGACAAAGCAATTTTTATGTGTTTACCTGTTTTCTATGTGATATCTTGCATTATTCATCCAGAACTAATACTAACAGATTTGCCTTTGAGTTGCTTTTCTCTACAGGTAGTTAGAACTGATCTGTGTTGATACACTGGCCGATCATCCCTATTTTACCAGATCAAAAGGGCCTACAGATTCCTTCCCCAATCAAAGTTCACAAAAGGGAAAAGCAACAATGGGTGATAACAACGAAGAAACAAGCCTTACTGATGTCGTGGTGGCTCAGTCCGACTCCTCCAATTTTTGCTGTCAACGCTCAACCAGACGGAAGACCTCTAGCTTAAATTCCTCCTCCTAACGTGGAACAAGCTCAAAACCCGCCTTCAAGTCCTGCTCGTAATTCCTCCATCATTGACCTTACCACCCAAAACCCTCATTACGCCTCAGCCTCTTATCAAACACCACCCCTCCTCAAAATACCAACCTCCAAGCACCACTCCTTCCCCCTAATGCAAACCCCCCAAACTGGCCTACCCCCCCACAGCCAAAACGCTAATAACCCACGCACTTCCCTCCTTCACACCAAACCCCAGACTTTTCCCCAAAACTATCACGCCCCTTTAAATGGCCAGAGTCCATCCATTGCTTCACCCCTACCGCAAAAAGCCATTTTCAAAATACCGATACCTAACGAGCATGACGCCCATGGTTTGGAGCTCGACCACTATGAGGAGAGGGAGAGAGAGTGGAGGTCAAAAGAAAAGACCGCCAAGATAGATATGAAGGAAGAAATTAGAAAAGCCATGAAGGAGTTGAACTGCATTCCCGAGGTAGCCGGGTTGAGTTACGAAGACCTATGCATCCATCCGAATTTGGACCTCCCGAAAGGGTTCAAGGTACCAAAATTCGACATCTTTGGAGGAACGGGGAACCCCTTAGCGCACCTGAGGGCCTATTGTGACCAACTCGTGGGAGTTGGGAGAGACGAAGTTTTGTTAAAGCGGCTTTTTAGCCGAAGTTTGAGCGGAGAGGCTCTAGAATGGTTTACGTCTCATGAAACGAAACAGTGGTCTAGCTGGAATCCTCTGGCTAAGGACTTCATCGAACGATTCGCCTACAATGTGGAGATCGTTCCTGATCGTTACTCCTTAGAGAAGATGAAGCAGAAGCCGACCGAGAGTTACAGAGAATTTGCATATAAATGGCGAAAGGAGACAGCTAGAGTTAGACCTCCTATGTCAGAAAAGGAAATTGTTGAAGTGTTTGTACGGGTGCAGGAGCCCAAATATTATGACAGAATTATGTTGCTCGTTGGAGCAAAATTTGCTGAGATAGTCAAGGTAGGTGAGACTATCGAGGATGGATTGAGAATCAGAAAGATTGCCCGTGTTGCTGCCTCGCCCGGATCTTCGAGCTTGTTGAAGAAGAAAAGAGAGAATGTGTCCTCTATCTCTTATGAGGGGAAGAAGACCCCAAGGAAATCATCATCATACCAAGGTCGTTCTCGACCTTCACAGAGTTCGTACCTGGCATGTTATGCACAGGTTGATTACCAAAATACCCCTCCCACAAGTTACCAAAACACCATTCTTCCCAGCTATCAAAATACTATCCCTCCTAACTACCAAACTCCCTCTCCAATTTACCAGACTCCATCTCATCACTACCGAAATGCCACCCCTAACTGTGCCAACGTTCAGACAAATTACCAAACGCCTCCCCCAATGTACCAAACCCCAGCTCCACTTTACCAAAATACCCCCTCGAATTACCAAGCTCCACAACCAAACTACCAAACCAACTCATATCCCAAATATCAACCCCCCCCGTCCAAACGCTCCAAATTATCGTCAAATGCATCCTCCTCAACAAGGCAATTACGATCCCCCCCCGTCCTAGATTTGAGAAGAAGCCCGCCAGAATTTTCACTCCGCTTGTTGAAAGCCGAACAAAGCTGTTCGAACGATTAACTGCGGCAGGATATATTCATCCAGTGGAGCCCAAGCAGGTGGACAATAGCTCAAAGTTTTACAGACCTGATCAGAGATGCGCGTATCACTCCAATAGTATTGGACATGATACTGAGGGCTGCATCAACCTGAAGCATAAGATCCAAGACCTGACTGACCAGAATGTGGTTTCTCTTCAGACAGTCGCGCCCAATGTCAATAGTAACCCTTTGCCAAATCATGGAGGCGTCACTATCAATATGATAGAGACAGATGATGATTGGTGTGTGACAAAGGCAATAGTTCTGATTGCTCCTGATGAACTGGAAAAGGTTGTAGCTTCGTTAAGCATTAGAGAGAAGAAAGAGTTTGTGATTCTGACACCCGAGAAGGTTGTTGCCTTGGTGCCACGAGAAACTCTTACTCGACCAAAGTTTGTGATTGAAACGGTTGTTACCCAGGGTATGACCAGATCCGGTAGGTGCTACACACCGGAAGAGTTAGCTTAAGGAGGGCAGAAGAAGGACCAAACAAAAAGGCCGATCAGTGAAGCCGAGGCCGAGGAGTTCTGGAAAAAAATGCAGCCGAAAGATTATTCGATTGTGAAGCATTTGGAGAAGACGCCGGCTCAGATCTCTGTGTGGGCCTTATTGATGAGTTCGCAGTTACATAGACAAGCTCTGATGAGGGCTTTGGATGATACTTATGTGTCTGTGGGTACTAACAGTGACAATTTATCAGCCATGATAAACCAGGTCATCTGAGGACACCGAATCAGTTTTTGTGACGAAGAGCTGCCCTTTGAAGGGAGGATGCACAACAAAGCTCTGCACGTTACCTGTATGTGTCGAGATAAAATAATTAATCGCATCTTGGTCGATGACGGATCCGATCTTAATATTTGCCCACTTTCGACTCTAAGGCAGCTGAAATTCGACTTGAGAAAGCTTCACCAGAACCAAGTCAATGTGAGGGCCTTTGATGGAGTGCAAAGAGACACATTGGGTGCAGTAAACTTGAATATTCAGGTGGGTCCTGCGGATTTTAATGTGGAGTTCCAGGTGTTGGATATCAACACCAGTTACAACTTGCTTCTGGGAAGACCGTTTATTCATATGGTTGGGGCTGTGTCTTCTACCCTTCACCAACTAATAAAATTTGTTTGGAAGGACCGGGAATTGGTCATTTATGGTGAAGGGAGTCATTCCAATGGGTATGGCCCGATCGTTGATGATGTCTCTCGAGGTTGTGATTTCTACACGGTGGAGCTGGTAAATGCCACCGGTGATGACTTGGCTTCACAGCCTCCTATGCCTACCGTGTACAAAATGATTGCTACTGTCATGCTCCAGAATGGTTTCGAACCAAGTTTCGGATTGGGGAAGCACTTTCAAGGAATCGTCGAGCCTATCCAACTTCCCACCAAAGGAGAAAAGTTTGGTTTGGGATATGTCCCAACAGACGACGAAGTAGAGATGAAGAACAAGAGTATTGATCAAGCATTAGCCAGGCCAATTCCTCATCTGTACCAGTCATTTTCGGTACGAGAAAATGTCAATGATGTTGGTATCGGGGAAGGAATCTGGGGCCTTTTTGAGGAGATTGATGCGGTCATTGAAGAAGAGGCTGGGACATCAGGCATCCGTGATGAAGAACCTGATGAGCGATTGCAGGACTGGACCTCCACACCACTCCTGATTTCCCGATTATCATAGTAGAAAAGACATGTCTCTTTGTTTGTTTTAAAATCGGTGGTAGTCCGAAAGAGGCCCGAGACCCACCATTTATGCAATTGTTATTTGCTTGAAACTTTAAAATTCCCTTGTGATGTTTAAAAAGGCAAAATGGCCCTCGGCCATGGCCAAAGTTTGTGTTTGTCTTTCAATTTAAATGAAAAGTCTCTTTTATCAAAATTTGTTTGTTTACTTATTTGTTTATGTTTTACTTTCCTAACTTTGTTTGTTTATGATTTCAGTAATATTAATTTAAAACCTGCCAATGTCATGTCATGTCATGAACCGAGTGAACGAAATGAGGCAGATGATGATGAATGTGAGGAATATGAAGAAGAAAACGAGGTACCCGAACATGTTGCTGAGGAGTTTCGACAATTTGAGAATCAACACAAGCCAAATCTTGAAGAAACTGAAACTGTGAATCTCGGAGATGAGGAATGTGTCAAAGAAGTCAGAATCAGTGTCCATCTGACTGAAGCCCAAAGAAGAAACCTGGTCTGTTTGCTCAGGGAGTACATTGATGTATTTGCCTGGTCTTATAAAGACATGCCAGGGTTGAGCACGAATATGGTGTCCCACAAGTTGTCGATCAATCTAGATTTCAGTCTAGTAAAACAAAAGACTCGGAAGTTCAAGCCTGAGTTGAGTTTGAGGATCAAAGAGGAGATTACAAAGCAGATCGAGTCCCAAGTAGTGGAAGTGACGCAGTATCCTACTTGGTTAGCTAATGTTGTTCCGATTGCCAAGAAAGACGGAAAGATCAGAATTTGTGTCGACTACAGAGATCTCAACAAAGCAACCCAAAGGATAATTTTCGGTTGCCAAACATCCACATTCTCATTGATAACTGTGCTAAGCATGAGATGCAGTCATTTGTGGATTGTTATGCGGGTTACCACCAGATCCTGATGGATGAAGAAGACGCAGAAAAGACAGCTTTCATTACACCTTGGGGTGTATATCATTATCGGGTAATGTCTTTTGGTCTCAAGAATGCCGGTGCTACTTATATGAGGGTCATGACAACCATCTTTCATGATATGATTCATAAGGAGATCGAGGTGTATGTAGATGATGTCATAATCAAGTCCCGCGAGAGTTCGGATCACTTGACTCACTTGAGGAAATTTTTTGATCGTTTATGCCGATACAATTTGAAGTTAAATCCCGCCAAATGTGCTTTCGGAGTATTGGCTGGCAAGTTGTTGGGGTTTATAGTTAGTAGAAGAGGCATTGAGCTTGACCCTTCCAAGATCAAGACGATCCAGGAATTACCTCCTACGAAGACCAAGAAAGAAGTGATGAGTTTTTTAGGAAGGTTGAACTACATCAGTCGGTTCATAGCTCAATCCATCGTGGTGTGTGAGCCCATCTTTAAGTTATTGAAAAAAGATGCCTCGACCAAGTAGACCGGAGAATGTCAAACTGCTTTTGATGCCATCAAGAGCTATTTGTCCAATCCGTCGGTGTTGGTCCCTCCGCGAGAAGGGAGTCCGTTATTGCTATATTTGTCTGTCTCAGATAATGCATTGGGATGCGTGCTTGGTCAACATGACGAAACTGGGAAGAAAGAGCGAGTCATTTATTACTTGAGCAAAAAATTCACTCCATATGAGGCTCGTTACACTCTTTTGGAGAGAACATGCTGTGCTTTGACTTGGATCGCTCAAAAGTTGAAACATTATTTGTCTTCTTATACCACATACCTTATTTCCAGGATAGACTTGCTGAAGTATGTCTTCCAGAAAGCGATGCCGATCGGGAAGTTAGCTAAATGGCAAATGCTTTTGAGTGAGTTTGACATTGTGTATGTGACTCAGAAAGCGATAAAGGCACAAGCCTTGGCTGATCATCTCGCAGAGAATCCGGTTGACGAAGAGTATGAACCGCTCAAGACTTATTTTCCCAATGAAGAAATAACATTTGTGGGTGAGGATATTTCTGAAGCGTACCCTGGTTGGAGAGTGTTCTTTGATGGAGCGGCGAATCATTAAGGGTAAGGAATTGGAGCGGTCTTGGTGTCAGAAATCGGTCAGCATTATCCCATGGTGGCTAAGCTCCGATTTGAATGCACGAACAACATGACTGAGTATGAAGCTTGTATTCTCGGTCTGAAGATGGCAATTGATATGAATGTTCACGAGTTATTAGTTATTGGAGATTCAGATTTGCTAATTCATCAGGTTCAAGGGGAATGGGCCGTGAAAAACCCAAAGAGCACACCGTATGTGCGGTATATACAGAAGTTGTGCAAGAGATTTCACAAAATTGAATCCAGACACACTCCCAAGACACAGAATGAGTTGGCTGATGCTCTTGCCACCATCACATCAATAATTAAGCATCAGAATACATGTTATATTGATCCAGTGGATATAGAGGTAAAAGAACAACTTGTTCATTGTTCACACGTCAAAGCGGAACCAGATGGTTTTCCGTGGTATTTTGACATCAAGAAGTATTTAGAGGACGGGACTTATCCTGAGAATGCAACGTTCAATCAGAAGAAGTCGATACGCCGCATGGCCCTTAATTTCTTTGCGAGCGGGGAAATCCTTTATAGGAGGACTCTGAATTTAGGTCTTCTCAGATGTGTTGATACTAGAGAAGCTGCAAAGCCTCTGGAACAAATACATGCCGGAGTTTGTGGTACTCATATGAATGGACTCACTTTGTCGAGAAAGGTCCTTCGAGCTAGCTATTTTTGGATGAATATGGAACATGATTGTTGCAAATTTGTGCAGAAATGTCATAAATGTCAAGTGCATGGTGATTTGATTCGAGTGTTGCCTCACGAACTCAATGCTATGAGTTCACCTTGGCCGTTTGTAGCTTGGGGCATGGATGTCATTGGTCCGATAGAGTCAGCTGCCTCTAACGGACACAGATTAATTTTGTTTGCTATTGACTACTTCACCAAGTGGGTGGAAGCAGCTTCGTATAAGTCAGTGACCAAGAAGGATGTAGCTGATTTTGTTCGCAACAACCTGATATGTAGGTTTGGAGTACCAGAATCCATCATCATTGATAATAGAGCGAATCTCAATAGTCATTTGATGAGAGAAATATGTGAACAATTCAAGATTATTCACCGAAACGCAACCGCTTATCGTCCCCAAATGAATGGAGCTGTAGAAGCCGCTAACAATAACATAAAGAAGATTCTGAGAAAAATGATTGATAATCGCAGAGGTTGGCATGAGATGTTGCCAAATGCTTTATTAGGTTACAGGACGACTGTCAGAACATCAGTTGGAGCTACTCCATATCTGCTGGTATATGGAACAAAAGCAGTCATACCTGCAGAAGTTGAAATACCTTCGTTGAGAATCATCCAAGAAGCTGAATTGGGTGATGTTGAATGGGTTCGCAAGCGGATTGATCATTTAACACTAATTGATGAGAAAAGAATAGTTACCGTTTGTCATGGTCAACTGAATCGATAGAGAATGATTCGTGTTTTTCACAAGAAAGTAAGAGGCAGAATGTTTGAAGTTGGTCAGTTGGTCCTCAAACGTATTTTCCCTCATCAGGATGAGTACAAAGGGAAATTCGCACCAAATTGGCAAGGACCCTACATGGTTTGCAAAGTATTATCTGGAGGTGCCTTGGTCCTGTCGGAGATGGATGGCACTGAATGGCCGAAACCGATCAACTCAAATGTTGTCAAGAGATACTATGTGTGAAGCTTCAGCTTGTATTTCTGTTATTTCCATGTAATCGTTCTACTTGCTTGTAAGCGTATTATTTAGAATTTATCCCTATGTAATGAACTACGTCTGACCTGAATTCTCAAGAATGAGATACGTAAGCGGCCTATGTCGGCCTCGATCACCTATTTATCCCCTTTTAATATTGCTTTGTATTTGAACTACGTTCGACCTAAATTCTCAAGAATAAGATACGTAGGCGGCCTATGTCGGCCTCGGTCGGTTTATGTGTAATGTTCTTATTTTGTTAATCCTTGGAGGGGAACTACGTTTGACCTGATTCCTGCTTCAAAGGGATATGTAGCCGCCACAAGGGTTCGGTCATATCTCCCGTAAGGTTTTTATTTCTCTTTACAATAGAAACTGGGACAGAATTTTTGAGAGGGACTCAAAAATTCTCAAGAAGAAGATCTCCAACAAAGTTGAGACTGAAGTTACTCTGAGATTTGCAACTGGGATAGAATTTTTGAGAAGATCTCAAAAATTCCGTGATTTGCTCACCGACAGTTTGAGATAAGTCAAGACAGTTAACTGGGACAGAAATTTTTGAGGATGACCTCAAAAATTTCAATAAGGTTCATCGGCAGTTTGGAACAACTTTGAATACTTTCCAGCAAGTAATCAGATGGACCTCAAGGCATCAACTTCAAAGACGTTTGCTAAAGCTTGGCGTGACATGACACTTGGCAGTGACATTTTCCAAATGCTACTTTTTGAAAATTTATTTTTTCTTAAAACTTTTCCTACATGTTTCAATTATTTTTGCATAAAAATATTTTGTCTTATCTATCAAGAAGTGGGAGATCGGAGAAATCAACCGAGGATAGCAAGATAAGGAGCAGACAACTGAAGAGATCAACACAGCTCAGTTCATTTTTAAACTAATAATTTTTCTATGGATGTAGGTCTACAGGGTGCATCAAGATCGGCATATTCTTCCATTCAATGAATATGGAGAAGTCAAAAGGGCAAAGAGCTCCCCAAATTGACAACTTTTCTGTGGATGCAGGAAATATTTTATGCTTCTTATACCAAGAATTGGGAATATGAGTAGCATTACTTTGTTCAAATTCTCAGCAAGGCAAGGTTCATAATGAACATGCATTTATGTTCGGAGATGGGACAAATGAAAACCTTGAAGAGAGAAATATTATTATTTTCCAGCAACTAAAGATACCTAAAAGATATTTATCTGCATTATATTATCAGATATGATAATATTCTTACCCTGAAGGTTATTTATATTGTATTGTCGAATGAGACGATACCACTATCCGGAGAGTCATTTATGTTGTATTGTCAAATGAGATGATACCACTACTCCGAGGTTCATTTTTATTTATATTGTTGATTGAGACGATATCACTACTCGGAGAGTCATTTATATCGTATTGTCAAATGAGATGATACCACTACTCCGAGGGTCATTTTTATTTATATTGTCGATTGAGACGATATCACTACCCGGAGAGTCATTTATATCGTATTGTCAAATGAGATAATACCACTACTCCGAGGGTC
>JAJONY010022992.1:0-13294 GCA_029582405.1 Solanum gandarillasii
TATTAGTAATTTATTATTTAATTCTATTACATATAAAATAATAATTTATAATTATTTTAAAACCCATTTTTGTGGTGCTGACATGTGGCACTTTTTCTTCTCCTATTATATATAGATAGATTTTTTATTGGCCTAACTTATGTATAGAAACATGTGTAATATCAACCCAATTAACTTAAAAAATAATAATAATTTATACATGTCATCATATGCATACAAAATGAAAAGGTTAAACAAAGCAATATATTAATCTGAATAAGAAAGAATAACCAATAAATTAAAAAATGTCATAAGAAAGTCTAGTGGACTAATATTTTATGTCCAATTTATAAAGGAAGAAACTATGTATGCCGTGATAGAATTATTAGCATCCCAAGAATAATTCATAATTAAGCATAATAATAAGTTAATCTATGGTTAAGAGAGGCGACATATGAGAAATATCATTGGAATCCTTACAAGTCACATTGAAGATGAATTAAGAAGAAGAAGAGGAGGGAGAGAACATCAATGGATCTAGTCTAGCATGATACACTGATCTGGCTATTTATAAAATTCTGAAATCTTATTGTTGGAAGTTGAAAAGAACTTTAAAACAATTGGTAAAATGATAAGTCATTCTAGAATATTGAAATAAGTGGCAGTACCAAGGAAATTAATTCATCCGTATGTATACTCAAATACATATTAATTATATTACTGTGAAACTTAATATGATATTCTTAATTAATGATAGAATATTTAATAAATTAGATATTTTATAACATTTTAATTTAATGTAGGGGAAAAACAACAATTTAACTTTTTCCTAAATTTCTCACTTGTAATAATATATATGATGATATTATTATTATTATTATTATTATTATTATTATTATTATTATTATTATTATTATGATATTTTTATTGAAAAACTGGCTTTTCAAATTCCTCAGGCATTTTACTATTTCATAAAAAAAAAGTAGATTTCTAGCATCCCATAATATTTATATTTAATATATAAACTAATTTTTCAAATTCTTCAGGCATTTTACTATTTCATTAAAAAAGAAAGTAGATTTTTAGCATCCATAATATTTATACTTAATATATAATAACTAACAATATATGATTAAAAAAGAAAGTAGATTTTTAGCATCCATAATATTTATACTTAATATATAATAACTAACAATATATGATTAAAAAAGAAAGTAGATTTTTAGCATTCCATAATAATTATATTATATATATAATAACTAATAATATATGATTTTTTTAAAAAAAGTTTTTAGTATAAGGATAAAATGGTATTTCAACTTTACACTTTAAAGCTTCCCACTTTTAGTAATATATGAATGATGTTGATATGATATTTTTAATTAGCCAAACATATATAAAAAAAATTATATGATCTCGTTTCATATTTAAAATTTTTTTTTAGTATCTCAAATACATTAGTATTATTTTTCCATTTGGGCTGAGTCTAGAGCAGTAGAGATAATTTTTGAAAGGCACATCACATTTTTTAAATTAAAAAATTACAATTATATATTTTTTAATAAAATAGATAAAAATTTATTAACGAAAATGATAAATATGCACCATATATTAGACGGTAGATGTATTTATGCACCAATTTTATTAACAAGAGGTATATTTGCTCAAAATCACAAAGTTGAGCAGTATATTTGCTCATTTTTCCTTAATTCAATGTATAATTTGGGTTTCACTCATCTGCTTGTAAAATTTATCATAGATGCCCCATTTTTCTGCAAATATAAAAAATAAATCAAAAATGGTCTAAAATGCCTTTATTGTTACTTAACAAGTCAAAAATGTTATTTTTCAAATAATTTTTTTTTTTGAACACATTCTTTTCCTAATGATATTTTTTTATTAGCAAATGTTTATCCTACTTCAATTTGAAAAAAATAATATTTAAAATATTTCTTATTTTATTATAAATATCAAAATAAAAATTAATTGCTGATTTACTATGATCTTATATATAAGACATATAAAAATTAATGGTTGATTTACACATCAAATATAGCCTTATATGAATTTTTTAAATAATAAATTAAAAAATTAATTTAAAATTATTTTTTCACTAGTTAGACAAAAAGGATATATCTAAGCAATAGACTTTGTTTAAGTAAATATCGTTAATGCTCAAGTAAAAGGTAAGATTTTGGTGATAAGAAGCAAACCTTTTCATCAAAAAGAGGATTTGAGTTGTTGGCTGTAGGCCTGAAATTCTGGAACTCAGGTAATCCCCCGAAGATCATTGTTTGTAGCAGAGGGAACTCAATGCGCTCAACATTGTCAGATTTACAAGCTTCAACTCATATAAATTGATTACTTCAAGTGTTGTCTTCAAAAAATGTGTCACTAAATCACAATGATAGAGGCGGAGATATTTCACGTTCTGAAATTCATTCAGCTGCAACTCAGTCTACACATTATTAGAGCCCTTTCCCCTTGAAAGTACAAGTTCGCTCTCCTTCAACAGGTGGCAGATCCAATCACCCAATGGGGCAGTCTCCGTGACCTCTAAACCAATACTCTTGTCGTAATCATAATCATAAATGTTTGAAATCCAATAACCCGTTGCAAGAGTGTACCGTGTCAACTTGGAGGGAAGGCCAAGGTTACTGTACATCACATCACTCAAATCTTCTACTCTCACCATATGTAGTTCCTCCAATTGAGCTAGTATTGATAAGACCCCTCCTGAAATCCTTATAAGTGGTTTAATCTTATTCCAAAACTCTAACCTAATTAGCTTGGTCAATTTTCCTATCTCCTCTGGTAGCTCATCTAACTGATATATTACCTCCCCAGATCCCAGTTTTGTATGTCATATTAACATTTTCCTTTTGTTAAGCTATGTTGCTTGGACTCTCGAGAAAAATATTTCCACACCCGTGTCAGATCCTCCAAAATGCTCTACTTTTGCGCTTTTGAAGAATCAAGACAACATAGTGAATTTGATAATTGTTGTAACTCAATGAATCATCTCTCATATCTCCATCAGGTATAGAGCAGTAACAAGTGCATATTATCGAGGTGCAGTTGGTGCGATGCTACTCTATGACTTAACAAAACGCCAATCATTCGATCATATGGCTAGATGGCTGGAGGAACTAAGAGGTCACGCGGACAAGAACATAGTTATAATGCTCATCGCGAACACATGTGATCTAGGAAGTCTTCGAGCTGTACCAGTTGAAGATGCTCAGGAATTCGCAGAAAGGGAGAATCTTTTCTTTATGGAAACATCAGCTCTTCAATCCACAAACGTCGAGGGTGCATTCATGACAGTTTTAACAGAAATTTATAAAATCATTAGCAAGGACACGCTTATTGCAGCTCCAGGAGCTGATTATGGGAAGTCACAATCTTTAAAGGGAACTAGGATCATTGTTCCTGGCCAGGATTCGGATTCTGGTGGGAATAGTGGTGGCTGCTGCATGTCGTCATGATTTTTTACTGAGTTCTGGAGGTCTCTTTATTTATCCGAAATCATAATATAACTGGGAAGATTTATGTTTTATGTAGAATAGGGAATTATTGTTGATGATGAAGTTGTTCATTAAGTTGTTCGCTGAGCATCAGAGGCAGAGCTACAACCCTGTCTGCGGGTTCTGTCGTGTATTTGTGTTTAAAAATTCACTTAATATTTATAAACAATTTATCCAAAATCTACTATGCTTGCTTTTCTAGAATACAACACTGATAAACTCAAAATCCTAACTCCGTTAAAGTTACAAACACACTTGTATGGTACGGTAATAATAAAAGAGTTTGTAACAGACTATCTGCCAGGGTCAAGGTCTTGGGAACTCAGGCACATTGATGGTTGATAATAAAATTAGATGGGGTGCGATTGTACGCCCTGGAAGTAAACAACATTGAAGGTAATTAGTTACTACGTTATATAATTCGAATACAGAAATTTATACAAGGTAAAAATCTATACAATTATGCCTAAACAGAAGAAAGGCAACAGAGTTTTCATTTCAAGATTACACACACTGAACACCTTTTACAAACTACAATGTCAGTGCAGTCGACCACAATAAGGATTTCAGATCCCTCGAGGTGGTGTAACTACAATGTTCTACTCCCATGATATGTAGTTCCTCTAATCAAACTATTCTTGATAAGACCACTGGTGAAATCCTTTTTAAGTACTCGATGCTTATTCAAAAGCTCCATCACTTTATTTTAACATTAAACATTTATTCCAAACATAAACCATATATCAAGTAGATCCGCCTCTGCTTGTTAATTACCTCCATCACGAGCATTTGTATCAGGTGATGTTCAAGGTTTTACTTGCATTGTGTCATTGAGTTTTTCCTACCAGTTTCCTAACGTCTGGCATGACTAGGTTCAGCTTCGGCATCATCACTAGCTTCTTGTTCCTGCAGGAAACAGAGAATGCTAAAGAAGAGAGAGATGACTAGCTTAAATAAGTATCTAAAACGGAAAGAGAGCAGTAGAACCTAATTAGAATATCATGTAGCAATTAGTTATATAGCTAGTGGAATAAGACATACCTTGTTATTGAACCTCTGCTGTATCCATTTATTCAGATCATCTACTTTCACCTCCTTATAATCAATGTACACGTTTGTGAGACTGGGTGTACTCACAGATATTCCCTGTTGGACAAACGTCTTCATTTCAGGGCAGTTGCAAATAGTCACTTTCCTGAGAAATGGAAATTCAAGAGCATGCTCTGTCAGAAAGAAATGCCCCAGTTTAGGCAGCTCACCAAGGTACAGGGATTCCAATCGGGGAAATAAGGTCATGATTCCTTCTCCTTTTGTGATCACTTCTTCCATTGATTCATAGAGTCTTATATCTAGGTTTTTGAGATTCAAAAGACCTCTGGCCATTGATGGAGACATCAAGTGTTTCAATTTTCCACACCATGATACTCTCAATGTTTGAAGTTTGGTGAAGTAGTCATTTGGAAGTTGGTGAGACCATAGAGCACTTATGCTAAGGTTGAACAGGATAAGTTTTTCCAGGTTGGGACAAGAAACCTGCGAGCTTTGAAGTATCAAACTTTTTGTTGCAGATACAGTTGGAGCTATGGGAAGAAAATACTAGGTCAAACTTTATTTATACTTTTTTAATTAGCCAAATATATATAAAAAAATTGTATATGATTCGTTTCATATTTAAAAAAAGATTTAGTATCTCAAATACATTAGTATTTTTTTTTTCCATTTGGGCCGAATCTAAAGCGGGAGAGATAATTTTTGAAAGGCACATGACATTTTTAAATTAAAAAATTACAATTATATATTTTTATAATAAAATAAATATAAATTTATTAACAAAAATGATAAATATGCACCATATATTAGACGGTAGATGTATAAATGCACCAATTTTATTAACAAGAGGTATATTTACTCAAAATCGCAAAATTGAGCAGTATATTTTCCCATTTCCCCTTAATTCAATGAATAATTTGGGTTTCACTCATCTGCTTGTAAAATTTATCATAGATGTCCCATTTTTCTGCAAATATAAAAAATAAACGAAAAATGGTCTAAAATGCCTTTATTGTTACTTAATAAGGCAAAAATCTCATTTTTCAATTTATTTTCTTTTTGAACACGTTCTTTTCCTAATGATATTTTTTTATTAGCAAATGTTTATCCTACTTCAATTCGAAAAAAATAATATTAAAAATATTTCTTATTTTATTATAAATATCAAAATAAAAAATTAATGGTTGATTTACTAAGATCTTATATATCAGACATATATTATCCGTTTGAAGGGTACATTTTTTAATAGTTAAAGTAATTTAAAAAGTAAAGAAAACAATAATAGAGTACTTCAAAAGTAATATCTTTTAATAGGAATAAAATTTGTTTTAAAAGAAAAGAAATAATATATTTATGCGGAAAGAAATATTTTTGAGTCAAGTAGTAACAATAGGATCATTTCCAGAACAAACTATCAACGGCAAGAACATTTTCTGACCAAAATATTGAGGGCAAGAACATTTTGGACTAAACTATAAATTGAGGGCATTTTTTATTATTTCACGTAATTTAAGGCATTATTGACCCTTTTTCAAAAAATAAATTACAATATAGCTGCAAAAAAAAATAGTCTTGAAATTTGTTCTTATTTTTTTCTTCTTTTTCATATTTATTTATTTTCACACTAAAATAAAATAAGAATATGAAACTCAAATAATGATAAGTTAATAGATCTATAAGGGAGATATTTATAACTTAAATAAACTGTTGAATAAGAAGACCACAAAAATTCACATCAAATATAGCCTTATATGGATTTTTTAAAGAAGAAATTAAAAAAATTAATTTAAAATTATTTTTTCACTGGAGACAAAAAGGATATATCGCAATAGACTTTGTTTAAGTAAATATCTTTAATGCTCAAGTAAAAGGTAACATTTTGGTGATAAGAAGCTAACCTTTTCATCAAAAAGAGGATTTGAGTGAGTGATGGAGTTGTTAGCTGTAGGCCAGAAATTCTGGAACTTAGGTAATCCCCTTAAGGCCATTGTTCGTAACTGAGGGAACTCAATGCCCTCAACACTGTCACTGCAAAGGTGAGTCGGGCAACGCATAAATTGAAGGTCCAACTCATATAAATAGGGGAACTTGATTACTTCATGTGTCCTCTTCAATAAATGTGTCACTGACTCACATTGAGAGAGGCGGAGACCTTTCATGTTCTGAAGTTGATTCAGCTGCAACTCAGTAAACACATTATCAGAGCCCATTCCCCTTGAATCTACAAATTTGCTCTCCTTCAACAGGTGGCAGATCCAATCACCCAATGGGGCAGTCTTCATGACCAATAAACCAATACTCTTGTCGTAATCATAATCATAAATGTTTGAAATCCAATGATCCATATAAAGAGTGTACCGTGTCAACTTGGAGGGAAGGCCAAGGTTACTGTAGATCACATCACTCCAATCTTCTACTCCCACCAAATGTAGTTCCTCCAATTGAGCCAGTAATTTTGATAACACCCCTGCTGAAATCCTTTTAAGTTCTCTACAGCCATGCCAAAACTCTACCATAATTAGCTTGGTCAATTTTCCTATCTCCTCTGGCAGCTCATCTAACACACAATCTCTCATGCTGAGAATTTTTAATTCGACAAGTTCCCCAATAAAGGATATGTCATCCAACCTTAAATTACTCAGACACAGAGTCCTCAGACTTGACAACCTCCGAATGGATGCTGGAAAACGCAGAATGGACTTCTCAAATGTGTATCCCCTTAGACTCAAAACATTGAGGTTACTCATTTCATCAAAAAAATCGTCCTGTAGTATGAATGGATCTTCAAAACGGAGTTTCAACATTAAAAACTTCAGTTTTGGGCAAATTATTGGTCTAGGATGCTCAACAAATTTATTTGCAACAATTGACATGTGACTAAAATGCTTATAAGAAGTTCTGCTTGGGAACTCTTTTGAGTTACCATCGTGACTTACCATAAAGTTATGCTCTCCCTCAGACGCAATACTTATAGCCACATCACGGACCACATCATGCATATTCACAATATTTTTGTATCTACCTTGGGATAACAAGAAACCATCTTTCAATATTTCTAACAGAAGACACAACCTATTTCTTGCATCTTCTAAATTTTCAATTCCTGAAAATATGCAAATCCCCATTCCATATTTAAGCAAATCTTCGATCCAAATATCACTATCTTCCTGGAACAATGAACAAAGCAAAAAGAGGTACTTTGCATCATTTTCTCCCAAGTGGTCATAGCTTAGCCTCAGAGATTTATACACCTTTTCGTGCACTCCAGGGATATTTCTTGCTTCTGCACGACGTAATTGTCTAAGGGCATCCTCCCACGAAGGCTTGGTTTTACGCTTAAGTGCTCCTGCAACTATAATAATTGCAAGTGGCAACCCCCTGCATTCTTTGGCAACCTCTTTTGCTATGTCAATCAGAGAAGGATCGTTGCCAAAATCACCGACTTTCTCACTGAAAAGGAACCATGCTTCCTCTTCGGATAACGTTCCAACTTCCATGATCTTCTTAGCTTCCATTTCTTCACAAACATTTCGGGAACGCGTCGTCAATATCACTTTGCACCGATGGTTGGGGTTGCTACCGCTGGGAATTCCATGTTTGGCTAGATCATGAAGAGACTCCCAAACATCATCCAAGATTATAAGGTTGCGGCTGTTCTGATCCATTAACCTTGTACGCAGTTGATCTCCACGACTCCATAAATCATCCCCTTGTAATGTCAGCCCGAGTCCTGTTGCGATCTGACCCTGCAGTTTTTTCAAGTCTGGTTGTTGACTGACAGTTACCATGACAACATCTTTGAAAAACCTTTGTTGTTTCTCCTTTTGTCTGATTTTCTCAGCGAGTGTTGTTTTACCAACACCACCCAGACCACATATCCCAATCACAGTGACCTCTTCATCTCTCAAAGCTTCCATGATCTCTTCCTCTTTCAATTTTCTGGAGTCCAACACCTCACCATTGTTACTATATATAGCCTCACTTTGAACTGGACGATCAAAGGAGATTACAGTATTTTGAAGTTTAGTTAACTCCTCTGTAATTTTCTTAGCTCTCTTGCTGAGGGAGTAACGTGACTTCAAGTTTGGACACCAACCATATAAGCAACCCCTTTCAACCTCAGCTCTACCTCCTATTAAATCATCCACTTGTGCAATAGTGGAATCAACACTTTCTAACCAAGTCTCGCCATTGGGTGAAATGTCTTTTAAGTTTCTCCGGGCAACTACGGCTCTTTGCTGCACGTCACGTTTGATGTTCTTCAGCTTCTCAGATTCATTTCCCATAGATGTGATGTTAGTGTTGTAGTTAAATAAATACCCAATCCTCCGCCCCATTGGCTGCATCAAGCAACCAGTGACACTCCCCACCAAAGTAGATAAGAATTCCATATTTTTTTGGTTACAAGGAAGCAAAGGTAGAATGAAAATAGGTTGAGAGTGAATGAATAAAAGATCAGAGGAAATTCAAAACTGATTAACTCTACTATTTTGGATGTGACTAAACAACTTACGCATACTGATCTTTTTGACTAATAATTGTATATTCCATTATAACTCTCACCCACCCCAAAAACTTTTTTCAGAACAAATGAAAAAATAAAGACATAAAGCATAAATACATACGCCTTTCAATTTGGCTTTAACATATATTTATCTCATCAAACTTTGGATATACACAAGTAAATATTATTTAAATTTGTATAAAATTGAATAAGTAGACACACACATTCTACGTGATATAATACCCTTAAGACACAAAATTACTATATAGAATATCATGTTAGACTAATGATTTATATGTTCAATTTAACATAAATTTAAATGTTTATTTATGCACACCAAAAGAGTTGCAGAACATATATCTTAGCGAAAACCAAATTGAAAGACATATTTATGTGTTAAAAGGTACTAGTAAAAGGGGAGACCTTATTACTAAAAGTTGTGGTAGAATGGTAATTACTATTTCTTCTTTAGTCAAATATTTCGAGTTCAAGTAACATGCCTTTGATAGGAAATATTTTAACCCCAAAATGGAACGTGTGAATTCAAATATCGAATATCAGGCGTGAAACCCAAAAGATATTTGCAGATCTTTGAGGTACTACTATTAACTCTCGTCACATGGACATGTACTATTTTGAAAGCGACTAAACACATGTTTGCCTTTTAACACCAACGACTAATTTACACGTTAAAAATTAAGGCATTTGAATTTGTAATTTCAACATAAAATGAGTTATTTTTTGGAAACATTTTTTTAAAAAAAATAGTATAATATTACTAACGCTAAATGATGCATTTGTTGGATGTTGAGTTATTTAACTAGAAGGCTAGTGATTAATTCTCACATTGTATTCTATTTCCTTATTCCTTTTAATGTTGTCGTGTTTTAAAAATCATACGGTGCTTAGTGCAATATTAACCTTAAGTTTCTTAAATTCTTAGAATGGATGCCTTACAAAAATTATAAAGCAATCTTTGACTTTTTCTACAAAAATAGATAACAATTCCATATCTGATTAATTAATTAATTTTTCACTAAATTTCTGTTACTACAAGGAAGCAAAGGTAGAATGAGAAAAGGTTGAAAGTTGAAAATAGGTTGGTCCAATATTAACTCTCATATTGGTCTTTTTGACTAATAATTGTACTATTTCATTATAACTCTCACCCACCCCAAAAACTTATATATATATATATATATATATTGGGTCTTTAATTTCTATTATTAATAAAAAAAAATTAATATTTTTTTCTGACATTCTTCTAATCATAAAATGATATATTTTTTTTTAATATTTTAAGTATTTTTCTCATTACTATTTAATTTATTTATGCACAAAGAATAATTACTCATCACTTACACCTCTTTAATTTTTACTTTTAATAATATTCATAACATATTTTATTTTCATGAAGATTCACATTCAAAAATATTCTTTCTCTTATTCATCATATTAGTTTGTAAATTAACTAACATGTAACAAATTGAAAAAGAAGCACACGGGGTAAGAAACATTTCATTCTCAAGTCTTTATTTTCATTTCCTCTATTTTACCTATATAAATTCATAATTAGTTTTATGAAGATTCTCATTCAAGATTATATTCTCTTCTTTATTATATTGGTTTGTGAAATAACTAACATGCAACAAAAAAGAAGTATATGAAGGTAAGAAGTATTTCATTCTCAAGTTTCTTTTCATTTTTATGTATTTTGGACGTGCTTTTTTAATATTTTATTTATGTATGTATTACCATTCTCCAAGCAAATATGACAAATAATATTTTTATAATAATGATTAATCCCACATGAATTGTCAAGTAGGACATCACATAAGGCGTAACATACGCATACATATACTTTTAGACGATCTAACGGGATAGGAAATTAAGGAGACTAGGGGGATCGGGACATTAGCTGGCCTGGGGGTGTGGGGGGGGGGGGTGGATCCGATAGACGGTAGACCTGTCCTATCCCACTAACTAAGGGAATGGGCTGGGGCCTTTAGTGGGATTTTAAAATGAAATAAAATTATTATTTAGAAATGGTAATGACTATTTAAAAAAAATAAAATTTCAAACTTAATAAATTGTGAAATAGCTAAGTAAAAAGTTGATACAACGCTACATAAGTTTAGTTTTTAAAATTTTGCAAACTTGCATGGGTTAAAAATAAGTTGGCAAACGCTAGTGTGGAAACCTGGGAGATAAAATTAAGTTGACAATAGTTAGTTTTAAAATGGCATAATACATATATTGGCCCCTAAACTTGGCTTCAAATTTTAACTTTGACCTCTAACTTTCATAATGCACAAATAGACACTTTAACTATCCTACCTTTAAATAAATAAACACACGATTTTCAAAGCCACAGAGCGTGAAATGCAAACTCTCCCACGTGTATTAGTGAGCCACTCAATGGCTACCAACTAATTAAATATTTTACACGTCATTTTAGAACTAAAAAAAATCAAAATTAATTTACTTTACTATATATAATAAGCAGGAATAGAGAGGACCTTGGGGTCGACACGTGTTCCTTTTTCCTTGTGGAGAAAAAAAGACTTTACAGGTAGGAGGTCAACCTGTAAAAAAAAAAGGGGGACCCATATTTTACTATTGAAGGATGCTTTGGTAATTTTCTATGACCGTTTTGTTTGTTTCTTTTAAATTTCTTTTACTATACTAAATAATTGTATAAAATATTATAAATCACGATAATTAATTACTTAAATAATTAAAAGGTATAAAAATATATAAAAGATCTGATTGACTCTTCAAATTTTATCGGTGCATAAATGGGACAAATGAAATTATATATTTTATTTGAAAATTTCTTAGAAAGTACTATAAATTACAGTAATTAACAGCTAGAAATATTTCAAAGACAAAAAAAATTGTTTGAATCTCAAAAAAAATTTAGTACTACATAAATTGAGAAAGAAGAAATGACCTCTATTATTTGAAAATGGAATAAAAGTATTACAAATCATACAATAAGAATTAACAATGTAAAATTTTAATAGACTTTAATGCTTTATACTTATTCTATTTCCACTTTGGACAAAAATATCCTCCCAATATGCATATTTTTTTAAATAAAAAGTGGGACCCATTATTGATGTATTGAAGGATGCTTTGGTAATTTTCCTATGATGAATTCGTTCTGTTTGTTTTTTAAATTTTTTTAAATATTTGTATAAAATATTATAAATCACAATAATTATTTACTTAAATATTCAAAAGATATAAAAATATGTAAAAGATCTGATTAACTCTTCAAATTTTATCCGTGACACATAAATTGGACAAATGAAATAATATATATTATTTGAAAATTACTTAGAAAGTACAATAATTTACAGTAATTAACAATAGAATATTTTAAACACAAAAAAAAATTTGATTGAATCTCGAAATTTTATTAGTACCACATAAATTGAGAAAGAAGAAATAACCTTTATTATTTGAAAATTGCGTAAGACATATTACAAATCATACAACAATAATTAGCAATTGTTAAAAGACATAAAAATAAAATTACCATAGTTAACAATAATTAAAAATTTACACTATTTTAAATTAATATTAAAGTTTGATTAACTCTTTAATTTTGTCTGTGTCACATAAATTGAAACAAAAAATGACACATATTGGGCCCGTGCTAGCACAGGCTCCGATGTCTAATTTAATTTATATACAAGAATCAAAATTAATTCCTCCTAATGGTTTTGCTAGCTTGGAGCTCATTGGGTCTGTTTTCATGGGGTTTGGGGGGTCATTTGGTTGCTGTTTTGTGTCTAGTTCGAGTTGCTGGTTGATACCTAATCAAAATGTAAGGAGTCCCTTAAGTGTGGATCGGATTCATTGATCGAGAACCTTCGAACTTAAATTGCATTCGACTTTTACAAGTGTATACTCACCCATCTTGCCAAAAAGAAACTTCATTATAATTTTTTTTCGCAATAACAAATTTTTTTATTAAATGTCACTTGCATTTTGCAGTGAACAACAAATAATGCAAAAAAGAGGGGAAAATTGTTGAAAAAAATATAAAGAGGGTTTAATTGTCCTTTCAATGCTTTTTTTACTGTTGGGCCCCTCGATTTTTACATCTGACGCGCCTAATTTGAGTGTATTTCACGCATTTTGCCAGGTAGGATCCGAGTGTTTTTTTGTTTAAGTTTTGGATAGTTAAAGTGCCTATTTGTGCACTCACAAAGTTAAAGGTCAA